>VUQK01011389.1:0-11020 GCA_015106715.1 Bujurquina vittata
TTGCAACATGTAAAAACATGTAAAGGAGCTTCAGCATTACTACATCATTACTTGTGCTTCCATCTTGTGGTCTCAGCATGAACAGACGCTATTTCACATCTGCTCTATACTTAATGTAAAACCACAATAAAATATTTTGACACTGAATTTCTTGCAGCAGGTGACACATGCAAAAAACAAAACAAAAACACGCACCACACAAACATATTATGTATTCACATATATCAGTTGTTTAATGTTTGTTTCCATTAACCATTTCCATTAAATTTGAACAACTGGTTACAGTAAAGCAGCAGTTCTGCATCTATCTAACTACTAAAGTAGCAGGAAAGTCAATAAACTCCTGTATAACTCCCCTCCCTGTTAAACTGTTCAAACTACACCATCACATTCCTCGTCGGCTCCTCTCAAAGGGAACAGCAGTGTGCATTTGTTTCTGCAACAGGAAGAGAATGTGTGGAAGACTATTGGAGGAGGAAAGGGATCGTGCTAAGTGTGAGCTCTCTGATTGGAAGAACGCAGTGAGGTAGGAAGGCTGTTCCACGGTAACCTCTGATTTAATCTGAGCTCCTAAGAATTTTTCTGTTATTGCCGAAACTCCTGCTTTTGTAGAGACCATCATTTCTCGTCACCTGAAGCACAGACTGCAGCATGCAACAACAAGGCCGGCTCAGGCTGAGGCCGTGGCTGGAGGAACAGATTCAATCTGGGAGGTATCCAGGAGTCAGCTGGCTGGACCAGGTAGACCTCCTCCTTCTCCCCACCATAAAGGCATTCATCTAAACACACGCTTGCATACTACTGGGGTTTAAAAGGTTTATGGTAGATAAAATCACATTGGTCTACACAAACATAATGTAAAGAAAATGTAATCCAAATTTTATTTTATCCAACAGTCAGAACGAATCTTCCAAATCCCATGGAAACATGCTGCTCGCCATGGTTGGAGTATTGAGCGAGATGCTACCCTTTTCAGGAGCTGGGCAATGCACACTGGTAAGAGCCAAACACAAACGTGTTTTCCTTCATTCAGACTATTTCTTATCCATCTATTGCACTGACTGCTCATACTGCTAAATGGACTTTTGCTTATATATTTCTTTTCTTTATGTGAGCACTCAAAGCGCTGCATACGACACGTTTGCACCTTACACCTCACTCACAGCTAAGTGCTTTCTAACTAACATTCACACTCCAATTAATACATCAGGAGCAACTCAGGGTTCCGCATCTTACCCAAGGATAGTTGGGCTTGGCCAAGTATCCTTGGGGCAGCCAGGGATCGAACCACCAACCTTCTGATTAGTACGTGTTCTACCTCTACCTCCTGAGCCACAGCGACCCTGAATTCATCGGACTAAAGTTCTTGTACTCGTTTGTTGCACTGCATGCTCGTGTTTTTCATACAGAGCACCACAAACTACAAATATAACCACAGGAAAATCCTACAAATAATTACCAGAATCGATCCCTGACAAAGAGTGCAATCGTCAGCGTGCTATTGGTATCTGAATGCTTCTATAAAAAGTATGTAAACAGTAATGAAACTGATAATGCATAAGCGCTGAATGGGGGATTTTTGACACATACGTTATAGTGACATGCTATTAATAAAGAACAGCAAGTTTTATGTTGTTAATTTATACCAAACTTTGTGTCAGGCAAAAGTCTAATTTATATGACAGGTAGTAAAAATATCTTCATTTACTTGTAGTTGCCTTCATTAAGAACATTTTTCTTGATGGCCCATTGTGCTTTGGTAGTTTGATAGTTTACGTAGCGAGCCGTGTCTATATGCTCTGGTACAAGTTTGGCCAGGGATCTGTCAGAGGAAGTTTCCCTAAAAATATATATCTAAAAAATAAAGCTTGTGCTTGATTAAGTCATTCACACAAAAACAACAAAGTTAGAAGAATCTTTAACGAGCAGTGTAATTTCTCAGGGTTACATAAGGAACAAATACAAAGTTTCTTAATGATACTTAAAAGTAAGTTCAAATCTGCTGCCCTGTTGTTGTTGTTGTTGTTGTTGGGATTTTTTGTTTGTATTTTTTTGCCAAACATAATATAGACATTTTGCATTGTGATCATTGTTCAAACGACCCTAATAAGCAGCTTTGCCTGCAGACCGGTTTCCTCCATGCTGAGTTTCCAGTGAAACGCTCCACAGTTGTGTTGTTCGGTCTTTCTAGATCTACCACATTCCTGTATGCTTTCCAACTAAGTGATGAGAGCTTCACGGCAACTTCAAATAGTTGTCATCCAATCAAACATAGAGATGCTCTCTGGAAGGTTGGCACTACAAGCCTCTGCAAAGGCTTTTTCACTTCATGTACGTCCCTGCTGTCACTCTTCAGTTCCTAACCGAAGCTCACTGTAGTACACATAATCCTCCCAGATCATTTAACTGACATCTTCTCATAAGTAATCTGATGACCTTCTCATAGTAATTAAGTACATAACACCAGGTAATTTTCCTCACTTCTTCTTTTAGATCACACAGTTTTCATAATTCAGAGAATTTAAAGCATATACGCTTCACAGTCTTCTATCCACACATTATTGCTATGGTGAAAACCCAGAGAAGCACAAGTGCATGCGCACATACGTGTTAAACTTAATATTTCTGTCTTGGGAAAGTCACAATTCATGACTGTGCCTGCATCATATCATGGGAAAGCTCCAGTTCACTTGCTGTGAGTGTTCAGAGCTATCGAATTGCTGTCAAAGTACAACATAAACGTGTAAAAAAAACAAGCCCTGAAAAAAGACAGAACATACTCGTGAACTTAATATGTAAAAACAGACGCCGTGTAAAATGAATATGTTCTAAAAGTGTAACATGGTACTAAATAGATTTAAGGACAAACCATAAAAAGCTACGATGTACATAGAACACATAAAACCCAACACTTGTGCTTTTGAAAACCTTAATGAACGTGAGGTTTCAGAGGCGGCTGCTGCTTGTGCCCCTGTAATTCTTGTTAGTCCTTGTCTGCTGTAAGCGATCCACGGTGGATCTTAAAGCTCCAGTGACTTCAGTACTAGAGTTTTAACTGTTCTTTTCAGAGGACTGGCTGAGAGCCAAGACAAACTGTGGTGCTAAATTCGAGAACAGGCACCACAGACTGGATGAAGTCACCTGACAGCCGGGTTAGTGATGAATGGTCTGGCAGCTGGTCGTAGAAAATGTCCTTAAGCAGCAATAATACGATTTGACAAAGCAAAAATAAGGATTAAGACAAAAGTTGCGGCTGCACAATTTCTGATTTGCCAATGTGCCTTGTTGTATTATTGTTGGCCTGTTGTTGTTACAAATAGTTGAAACCAAAGGGCAATAGTTTTCATACCACTGAGTTAACCACTAATTATTCCTTAAATATTTAGTGTGTGTTCTCAAATGCACTACAGAACTATGGCACGGTACTGCTTTCTGGAAGGATGTAGGAAGTTTGCAGAGCGTACACAACTACTGTGCTTTGCATTTAGTTTTTGTTCCCTGATTCAATTCAGTGAGAGGCACATAAACACATCCCTCCAACTGAATCAGAGCTCCCCCCACCCCCTTTTTTTTTACAATACAAAAGCATTTTATTCAGTAATCACTTATTACAGACATTATAAAAGTACATATAAAGTCCACAATCTATGTGCTAAATAGTGACTAAACAGGTTCAGGCACAAGCAGTGCTGATGCCTACCTTGCATTTGTTTCAGGTAAGTTAATAAAACAACATCTTTCAACCTCGTAAATCCTCAAAAACATCTTCAGAGACCATTCTTTTGAGAAACAAAAACAAATGGCACATTTTTGCATTTATGTCAGCATTATTTTATACTTTCATCGCAACAACAGTAATGCAACTTTTAATCTGTTTTTTGTCTTTTTCTTCAGTTAATTACAAACACTTCTCAAACATTTGCTCTTATGCACTGAAAAAATGTGCAGTCTGGGAGGGACTTGGAGTTTGTTTTGACTGTTTGCAATTTTTTGAAGAAAGACAAATTATTAAAGCTCATAATGCCAAATTTTTAAAAACAGTGGATCAGTGGGATCGTAGTAACCAAACTTGTTAATAATCCATATTGCTCGTTATTGTAATAAAACTATTCAGTGTATTGTACATTTAAAGATTGATCTCCACAGTTTCACAGAAATTTACGCCAATATAAGGAAGCAATAACTTATATACTGGGCCTCATAATTTAATACATCCCTGGTTTTATATGACATTACTGATGACTTTGACTTTTGTGATCAGAAACCCAGAAATTTTGCTGCATGAACTCCTTCAATTTTCAGTTCAGTATTTCCTGCAGCTTCTGATTGATTGGAAAAAAATTATAAATTTTGTTTTCTTAAAAATAAGAGCCAGTTTTTTGACCATGTTTTAGAGACTTACAACACCTTTTCAATAGTCAAGTCTAGTCAGATTTATTCACTAATAATAATAAATTCAATATTATTTGTTCAATAATATTTAATAAGTGCTTTACAGCAAAAGGAATAAAGTAACATAAAGCAATAAGGCATTTAAAAAATATATATATAAACTGAGAAAATGTGAGTAAAACAAGATCAATTAAAAGCAATCATAATTCAGTCTTGTTTAAAAGCCAAAGAATAAAAATGATTTTAAAAGTGTCCGGTGTCAAGAAGTTTGTTCCTCAGTTTAGGAGCAGCTAGTGCAGAGGCCACATCTCTTATCTGTTCATCTGGACGTTGGGACAGGTAGGAGCATACGCTCAGCAGGCTCCAGGAACGTCATGGGAGAGTGAAGGGTTAAAAGATCAATCCGCAACATGCAAAAGATCATTTCCAGTTTTCCCAGAAGAAAATAAATCATCTGCAAAAATTACCTATTTTAAAAATGACTAATATTGCACATATTATGAATAAAAAGTTTAGGACTAATCACTGATCTACTCATCCCATCTCACATTGTCAAACAGGCGTATTCCAGGACACTGTGAGATTACTGTGTTATAGGTACAACAGCACCTGCAAATCCTACAAAGTTTGATCGTAGCTGCCACACACTGTATGTTTTTTTAGCCTCTATAACTTTGCTCACCAGCGAGTATGAGTATTCACAGTAAATCACAAGGAAGCCGTGCCCTAAAGCATACCTTGCTTTGTTGCCTATTTTACTCTGATTGGGACCATGATTTTTAAAATCAACATTATGCTGTATTATGCTGAGACCATAAGCTAGTTAGGAGGATGTTTACTGAAGTCTTTCATGAAGTAAGCAGGGTCAGTGTCTTATAGACTTCTGTACAATCTGGCTACTTGCAATCAGAGGAGTTGCCCCCTGCTGGCCATTAGAAAGAATGCAGGTTTAAAGTTTTCCTATGTCCAGCTTTTAAATATAGTCTACGGGTAAAACTATGCACACAGAAGACCGCCTCAACTACCCACACCTAAACAGAATCGGTCCTGGTAAGAGGACAATGATTTGGGTTTTTTTGTCTTATCCTTGGCAATAAGTATTCAGAATTTACAACTATTTCTGTTCTGCTTCATTTCAGGACGGTACCGTCCAGGCAAAGACAAGCCAGATCCAAAGACGTGGAAAGCAAATTTCCGCTGTGCTTTGAATTCTCTGCCTGACATCTGTGAGCTGCGGGAACACAGCAGGAAGAGAGGCAGTAATGCCTACAGAGTCTACAGGATGCTGCCCAATTCACAAACACAGAAACGCAGAAGAGGTAAGAAAGCAGCTTGAAACGTATTCCCCACTTTACGCGTGAACACTGCCTTACTCGGGCTGACACTTCTACTCTGTCCTCTCTCAGGGCTGCGGTTATTCGACAGACCCAGAGAAGGACTGGCCAGTTTAGGAGAATGCATGTCTGATGATACACACAACACACAAATTTGGCAAGTCACAACAACGAGACCCATTTCAGAAACACCGCAGAAGGCGGAACCTGTTGCAGTAGACACTTTTACCAACGTTCAAAGACAGGGTGAGATGCTGAGTCTTTAAAGCGCTCTGTTGCTGTTTTGGTTTTGATGTAAAAGAGACTTTGAAAAGATTGATGATGTTTCTTGCTGCTCTGCAGGGATGTGGGATGCCAAACCAATGGACCAGGAACAGAGTGAAGCTGTCTTTAAGGTACATCTTAAATATACTAACTAATCCAATTCAAAGAGTCTTGGTTTTCTCATTAAACACTGAGGCTCTTTTACTAAATGCCTGACCCCTTAAAAGAAAGGAAAAGCAACTGCTTTGTAATTTAACTGCCCCATCGCCTTAACTGAGATCAGTGTGCTGCAGTTTGGGTTCTGCATGTGGGGCTTTGCGTATCTGTTTAATTGACTTTCAGTGTTTCGTCTCCTGCAGCTGATGGACCACTTAAGCAACACTGACCTGTGGAACCAGGCCGGGGAACAGAGAGGGTGGAGAACGCACAGTCTATGGAACCACTGGCACTGTATGACACCCTATTTATGTAAAATGGGTTAATGATTCCTTCAAATAATGAATTATTAGAGTTCATAAATGAAATCATATCTCAAATATGAAAAAGCTGTGCTAGTCCATGCTGCTCTCGGCTTCACAGCGCTAAACTGCAGTTTAGAATTTTACTGTTTCTCAGTTTTTCTCAGATTTTTAGTATAACATAAAACGTTGTGCTGAATAACATTGTGGGAAAGTCTCAAAAACACAAATCAATCAAACACACATCTGTTAGATAGATTAGTGTTTTGCCGGCCAGATAATAAAATTAAATATTTTTTTTGTGTGCGTATAACAATCTGTTAAAAGGATTGTGTGTTTAAAGGCTGTTTTGTGCTCCTCAGGTCCTGCTGATGACAATCCATATCCTCTGCACACAGAGAACTACAGCGATCTATTCGGTCCAAACTACATCAAGGAACTCTCTGACTGGTCCACACATCAGCAACCACTGATGCCGTAGCCGTGCACCCACTAACAACTCCATCCACCTTCTCTTTGTGTTTACCAAATATCTGATCAAAGAGTGATTTTCTCTGAAGCTTTCTTGCTAGGCTTCAGATATTTCCCTCTTAATCTCTTTCTGATAAGCTGACCGCTAATTGCAAGAAAAAGGAGGAGGAGAGGGCAGGGGATATTGCTCTGTCAGTTAGCTGATCAGTCACCCTCTCTGCTGAGCATGCTGAAATGAAGATCCAGTTCCAAGCCAAGCTTTACCTCTGTCAACATCACTCGTGTTTAGATTCAGTGCCTAAAACTCACTAAAATGACACCAAGCTCACAGATCTCATTTCACCGCAGTGCAGGATCAGTTTCTGCTCTCCTGTTTCTTTGAGCTTGACTGGATGTTTAGGCAACAAATGAAGTGCAGAACAAACAGGCACGGTTTGTAGGTTTGTGTTTGGACGAGTGCAGTTCAAAACTTGCTTCATTCACAGAACGCTGACCTAAGCTGCACTACAGTGTATACTATATCCTTGACCATTATCCAATATGTGTGTGACTCTTCTACCTTGGTGCATTTAACTTTGCTACGGTTAAAAGAAAAGAAAAAAAAAGAAAAAAAAGTTTTTTCAACATGAGCAACGTGATTTTGTATTTTTATTTTTGAGGCAACATATTGTGTAGTGTGTTTTGTGTTATACTGTATAACCTATTTTGTTTATATTTTAAATAACTTTGCATTTAAAAAATGCAGAAGCTACAAAAGACCATGACCTTGTGTATAGATTAAAAATAAATGCATAATTGCTGAGTTTCAGTGTGTGATGAAAAACCTGCCAGGATTATTTTATATTATTTTCAGTCTCACATTTATTGCAAATTTTTTTTATATCCTGAAATATGTGTGAAGTATGTTTGACAGGCATCTACTGTCAATCCCGCTGTGATGAATAAAAAGAAGCCAAATGTTACATTTCTTATATATTTTTTTAAACATTTACTCCACCACACTGCTTATTGTGGCAGTGAGAAAATATTAATTACTATAATTATTTGAAAGTGCAGCAATTTCTGAAAAATGGATTTATGTTACCGTTTAAAACAGGTTAAAAACCAGTAAACCTGACTTATACTTTTAACAAATACATTGCTGCTTGTAATTTACGGCTCTTTTTCACAGCAGGCATTCAGATCTGCCATTGCAGAAGAAGCACGGTGCAAATAATACTTCACAAAAGTGCAGTAAAATACTAGACAAGATTAAGGTATAATGTTTAATTATTTTAATTTCTTATCACTTGTTACCCCATTACACTATATCTCAAAGGGAACTGTTCCAAGTCTTTTCCCACCAAAATAATTTAAAAAATAAAAACAATAATTATATGCTGATAAAATACCACACTCTAAAGGCTAAACTAAGCGTTTGTATTTTATTTGGCATTTATACTCTTATTTTAAAAAAAGCGTTGTTAACTCTGGGCCCTTATCTCATTACAGATATCAAAGTTCCACCAATCCAGTTTCACAGGGCTAACACATGGGATCACTCACTCTCACATTCACAGGGCCATTTTATCCAGTTACCCTAACAAGCATGTCTCTGGACTGCAGAGGAAAGTCAAAGTTCCTGGTGAGAACCCACACAGGTGCAAAGAGAACCTGCAAACTCTACACAGAAAGTCCTTAAGTGGCCAGCAGGTTTGGACCCACGATGTTCTAGCAGTGAAATAAAACTGCTAACCACTGCACCACTGTGCCACACATAGCTAACCTGATCATTGCTTTTAAATATCTGCCTATAAAAATATGTCATTTGTGGCACAAGTGGTAGAGTGGGTCGTCCACCAGTCTGAAGATTGGCAGACAAAGCACTTGGAGACAGATAAAAGAGAGCTCAACAGACAGAATAGCTTCTTAACCCGTGAGCAGGACGGGTATCTGTTCCTTTGTGCAAGAAGGAACAGGATGAGCACCGCCAGAACCCTGAAAGATGACCTCTAGCAGGCTGCTTGTGTGAAAATCTGACCAAATGATCAGAAACAGACTCCATGAGCAGGATGTCAGGGCTTGACATCCTCTAGTGGGCCCTCTGCTTGCTGCCCAGCACTGTGGAGCCCAAGTGGCATTATTACTGGCAGGTTCATTAGGTCATTAGGTATCAGGAAGAAGTCTTTGGACCCACTGTCAGACCCTACACTGGTGCAGGGGGTCCTGGGTTCCTCCTGGTGCACAACAATGCCCGGCCTCATATGGTGACAGTATGCAGGCAGTTCCTGGAGCATGAAGGAATTTATATTAAATCTAGAACATCTCTTGGACATTCTTTTTTGTGCCATCTGACATCACCAGGTTACACTGACCAGAAGCTCCAAGATGCCCTCGTCCAAATCTGTCGTCTCCTTAGTAGCACGCCCTGATGATGTCAGGCACACGACCATGTGGGGGTCATACAAACTACTCAGTACCATTCGGAATTGCTGCACTCAAATTTCAGCAAAATGGACTACCTGCCACATCTTTTTTTTACTTTGATTTTTCAGGGTGTCCTTGAATTCAGCCCACTGTAAGCTGATAATTGTCATTTCCATCAAACGATGTGCCATCCTTTTGTTTCTAACACATTATCCAGTCCATTTTAGTGTAGATGCCCAGCATGATTTTTTTCCCTCCATTGAGATCTGATGTGTTTTCAGAGTGTTCCTTTAATTCTTTGAGCAGTGGATATAAACATTCAGCAATGTCATGCCCTCTGACTTCTAGCTTGTGGGAGCCTTAAGGAGCCTCAGCCACTAGATGCCTAACTTATCATAATGAACTTCATCCCTGCAAGCCCCAACACTAACAATCAAAAAGTATGTCCACGTATGCTTCAGAGACAGCATTTATCTCTAGGCTGAGCACTTTTACTTTGCATAAATTAAGTTTTTTACCTATAGTAAAATTCTGAACTTAGGACTGGATTCAAAAGTGTGTAGTCACTGTTACACTGATGCTTTCAGTGCTTTCCTTTTAAAGTAAAAAACATGGAACACACAATTGGTCAAACATCAACAGATAACATTTATTGGTTTATTCAGAAAATGCAGTAAAGGAAAGATGAATTTCCCTAGTGGGAACTACATTTTAGGCAGATCCTGAGGGGGAAAAATAACTTTGCCAACTATACCTTCCCTGTAATGTTATACAGAAAAGTCATATATATGAATCTGAGAAAGCATGGATCCATCACTTTTATACATCATGTAATAACAATGTCATAAAATAAGCCCTGTGACAGGAATCCAAAAACAAACTATATAAGTCACATTCAACCAGTCCACTAGCACAGCCTGCTGGTCACATAATGTACTGCAATCCAAGTATGACTGCACAGTCTACAGCATTTATCCCAGAGCTGGAAAAAATATAAAACAAAAAACGTGTACATATGTGTGAATCTTCATACAGGAATAACGACAGAAACGCTGAAACAGATCTTTGTCACAATATTTAAATCTGATGAATCTTAAATCTGTCCAGGATTATGGGGAAAGTAATTACAAAATTCTTAAGGCTGCGAATGATATAACCAAATTGACAACATCGATTATGAGTATTTCGTGATCCAAAGTACCAACAAGTCTTTTTTTCTTTGTACCATAAAATCTTTGACAACAGCACTCATTTAACACCAATTTACATGCTTAACCTACTACATTCAACACATTGTCGCTGTAATAGTCAATCATGATGTACACGGAGGACAATTACATGTATTAGAAGGTCCAGGCCTGCTGGTTTGCTCACTTTTCATCTAATTATATATATATATATCTTTTTTTTTTTTAATAAATGGACCCTAATTCAGAAATGTGGACAACACAAAAACTCCAAGGGGAAAACAAAATTGAAGCAACATTGTAGTCTGATCACTGACACAACTGACAACCAGAATAACTGGGCAATAAGAGCTACATTTATTAACTTTTCCCCCAAATAAGGGGAAATTATGTGCTTTAAGATTAAAAACACTGGCAAACTGAATAATGTCCAAGATGGTCAAGAGGTGTGTTAATACTTTTAGTAATTTTTTTTTTTTTTTTTAAAAAAAAAGGTGATGTAAAAATA
>VUQK01011389.1:11040-28252 GCA_015106715.1 Bujurquina vittata
TTTTTTTTTTTTTTTTTTACAAAATAAGGTCATGTAACAATGAGTTAAAACAGAAACAACTTAAGCTTACACACTGCTTCAAAGGTGGGTCACATGAAGCCGGAAGCGATTCAGCTGCATTTGTCAGCTTTAACAGTCGTGGCAGGCTAGTTTACAAAGAACGACAGAGGACATCATCATCTCTGTCTATCAAAGAGCTAAAAATTATAGAAAGAAATACAAACTGCCAGACCAAACTATCATCTTTTACAACTAACCAAAAAAAAAAAAAGAAAAAAGGTGGAAATATGATGGACATACTGAAGGTGAACTAGATAGGAGAATACTGCCAACTGTATCAAAACCCACATTTGCTGCAGTGTTTGTAATGATCTGATTACGTCCAAGTTAAGGTCTTAATCTACCGTTCGTACAAGAGCATAAAAAAAAAAAAGAGAAAAAAGAAAAAGAATACATTTATTAATATGAAATTGCAAAAATAAATAAAAGCTCAAAACAAAGCTTTAAAGCTGATGCAGACACTATTTTTGATACCTGGGCAAAAACTCCATAGTATTCATTCTCATGTTGTAGTTGAGTGTGCTCTGTAAGCAAATCTAGCCTACTGCACCATCTCTGAGCTCTTCTTTCAACCTTAAAATTTAGACAATCATAGGTCTTTCAAGGTGTTCCTAGTATTAGCTGAGCTTCAAATCCAAGTGTATGTGCCTTCAGATGGTATATTTGATGACAGAAAAACCCACCAGCAAGTGAGGGCAACATGTAGCTACATAATAAGCAAATTCACATGGCACACTTTGTCAAGTCTATTAATCAAGCTTGTGTTACAGTATCATATGCGGTGCTCATATATGCCCATATTTATCTGGCATAAGGTGCTTTTATGACAGACAGTGGCGAGCTTCGGGAGGGCGATCCTTTAAAATGCTGCCTTTTATAGATTTGTGCCTACTTCAACTTTGAGCTTCTAACACACACTAGCAAAACAAATAACATGACTTCAGAAAGCAGATTAGGAAGTTCATAGTTTATTAAAATCCTATATGATTCTGAGTAATAAAAAAAAAAACAGTTTAAATCAATGCTGAACTCCTATGCAAGTGTGAGTGTACAACTTATGGTCCAGTGTACTCTACTCATTTCAAGTTTATTACAAAAACAGCAATCTTCAACCCTGAAAGCAACTCAGAATTATGAGTATTTCTCAGAATAAAACTATGATCATAACGCTTTTTTGCCTTGCTACCGCTACCTGTCCTTTGATAAACCTCTGAGAATAAAGAAAAAAATTGGATGTTTCAAATGTTCTCCAGCGTGGCCCAGCCACCATGAGGTCCGTTTTCAAATCAAGATAATAAATACAGGCATCCAAATGGGCTATAACAGCAATTATCTTTGAAAATAATTTCCTCATGCATACACACAAGCATACATCTGACTGAGATTATGAGCCATCTAATCCCTCTTCCCTACTCTTAAACAGTTATTCTTTACAGTGCAACAGTATGGCAGCAAATGGATAGCAGTGCTTTCATTAAAAAAAAAAGGAATGGAAAAATAAAATATATACACATGATGTAAAGCAGTAGTTTCATCTTTTGGTCCTGTGTCCTTTATGGACACAACTGCTTATTGAATATTCTTCCTCATAACAACAACAGTAGTTTCCACAAGACTGAAGAGCTGTAGGAGGAACAGGTGGAACAAATGTTAGGATTTCAGCTGCTACTCATTGGTGATGTGCCTTTGTGTATATGTTTGTCAGGACCAAATGACAAAATACTGCATGTAAATCTTAGGTGTTTTTTGTTTTTTTGTGGTGGTGGTGGTGGTGGTTACTTTCTCTGGCATTTTCCCCTCAAAAATGTTTGATACTGACAAAAAGCAACACGGCAAGGTGCAATGTCAGCAGTTAGCTTTAACTTTGCCAATGTAAGGACAGCTAAACATACACACGTAAAAAATGTCAAATGAAAATGACTCATTATATTTACAGCTTTTCACAATGACAATTGGAGAGATTATGCACAAAACAATATCATGTCAGTATACTATAAATATGCGCTTCATAGCAATTCTCCCATTTCCTCTCAAAAGCCACACAAGGCAGGCCTGCTGCTGTATGCGGGCTTGATTTGCCATCATTTGTTTTGACACTGCATGGGTGGAGTCAAGTTTGGGGGCTTTTGATGTTTACAAGATAGTGTTAAAATTATACCACTCACGTCTGTTCCCATCAGTTATAACTCAAGCCTCATGTCTAGAATTTCACACATCCTATCCCAAACTCTAATTGTAATCTTTAAGTGAAAAATTGTTTTAAGTAATAAACTTGACTTTTTTTATTTTATTTTTTTAACCAGTTTTAAATAGTTGCTTGCATGAAAACAAGCTGTACCTGTGCTTGTTTTGCTTTGGGGTAGTGAAAAATTTGTGGCTAATGTCAGTTTCACTAAGAGACAGCAAGGCATCTCTCACCTCGTTATAACTGAGAACCTTCAGAACTTGTATGCGCGTATCCTCCTTTTGATTTCATCTGGGCCTGAACTAAGTCCACCTATGGAAATATGTAAAAGTTAACTGGCTCAAAACACATGTTTATTTGAACATTCTGGAAGAAGAAGGAGAAGGAGGAGGAGGAGGAAAAAAAGACAAAAACTTACTGATGCCAATCCCAGGCCCATGTCCCCTGAGCCTACATGTGTGGTATGAACAAAGTTTGTTGGTTCCCCGATCATGGAGCGATCGATCCGTCGCCGCCGTTTCTGAAAAGTAGCATAAATCTCTATTTAAACCTTGATGACAAGTAAACATACTACAGTACATATTTTTAAAGCAAATATTACTAATCACTGAGGATGGAGATATGCATGTGTAAGTCAGAACCCAAATGCTCTTCTATTTACTTTCTAAACATGTTTGAAATGCAGTGGAGCTGCACTGAGACAAACTGCTCATCTGTATTATCTATTTGCAGACAGTTCACTGCCACAGTAATAAACTTTACTGAATATGCATCATCAATCCAGTGTTACTAAACTTACAACATACACACAAAAAATGTTTTCTCTATATTACACACCCTGAGTAATCACTTTCAGTGCAGGCTGGAAAAACATAAACCTCAATGTGAATATTTCTCCAAATATTCTCAAGCTATTCTGTGGGCAAATTGTTTTGTTTGTTTTGTTTGTTTGTTTTTTGTTTGGGGGGGGGGGTCGAAACCAAAAAACCTTACAGCACTATGCTTACAGTGAAAAACAAGCAAAAAGAGTCATGGCACCAAATCCCATGCTATGGCATGAGCTGAAGAGGTCATCCCAGATATACTCAGTTATGTAGAGGAATGATCCACATTCCCTTCTGAACACGTCTGAACGTCCTAAACATGTGCACGTCTGATGAGCAGCAACAAGGAACTTCTGATGGAGGTTTTTACTAATAAAGTAGCATTTATAAGTTATTAAGCTTAGGAGTTCATTTACATCTTCCATGTGTGTAATTACTTGAGTTGAATAAAGACAAGAAAAGTACAAAGGTCTGTAGTCTGAATGCTTTTGTCTTGAACAGTGCATTAGTAATCAATACAGATGCTTGGTCATTCCAAAGGGCTCAACAACTTAGAGACAAAACTGATAAGGGTTTTTATTGTGAAAAACAGTTCCCTATTATAGTCAGTCTGTCTGCCAACAGATAATCATTTGCAATTATATGTAAAGTGTTTATGCCAGCATGTATTTAGCTGGATCAATAGTACTCTGTTTATTAACCTATATTCCAACTAAAAGCCTTTAAAAACAAGGAACCTTATTTTAAGTAAATCAGTTCTTTCAAATTTGTTCATGTCATACTTACAGGCTGTGGCTGCTCTGCAATGCAGCAACTGAAACAAACCCAGAACTCAGTCATTCTGAGGCTAACGAAGAAGCCGCAGTAGTTTCCTCTCTCTGTTCAGACGTCTCGCTGCGCCCGTCTTCCTGTTCTCTGTTACCAGAGCCACAAACACACGCCGGAAACTGATGACAGACACAGGCCAGTGGCTTCTTGGGGTAAACCGTTGGCACGAAAACACTTCTCCCAACTCAGGGCAGCACACACCTGCTGACATGTTAACAAAAGAGAAAAAAAGACCTTAAATCAAATGCCATTCACATGACATATGTATCAGCAGCTTGTCTGGTTCACTGGCCTTCCTTCTATGGGAAGCAACTTCAGATGAAAAACCATTGTTTGAAATGGCCTTTCTTGAAAGTCGCCAACTCTTCTTATGTGAATAACATCTGGCAGCTAAAGATGTATTCTAAGGTTATTTTTGTTTTAAGCGTGAACTTTAGACATGTACTGCATTTAAAGCATATTGGCTTCCTCAAAAAAAGAAAAAAAAAAAAAGAAAGAAGGGCAAAAACAAAAAGCTAAGCAAATACGTTCGACATATTCAAATTTTAAATCTTCTTGCAACAAGTCTTATGTCAAAGAAATTGAGTCTGTGCCATGTATTTCAACAGGCTGCACAGTGGCTCACTGTCACTTTTGTGGTTAATCACTGGTTGTAACTCACTACCTGAATATAACCTTGGGCTGTGAGGTTAAATGAACAGCCCATGATTCAGTTTTCAGCAGGTTGTTATTAGCTCTGCCACCTTGATAAGCTTTCCATTTTAATTAACATCCCCCTGGACTTGAAACTGTCTAGTGGCTTATTTCGCTAATAGGACACAGAAAATGTGGAGCATCATTTGGGAAATAATTAAATAAAGAAAATCCCTTCACTTTTACTTGTTCAAAATACTACTTTTGATTCTACAATGAAGTAAACATTTGTTTTTAGAAACGCTGTATCCATCAAAGTGGTCTTGAATGACAACTTTCAGTTTAAAGCTGTATGTATACATATGTTAGGATGGTGAATGTTACTGTGCAGACCGAAATGCCAGTTTTCAGGACAACTGGATTAATTAATTGGTGGTATTTACCATAGTCTAGTAGTTTGTTTACAAGGGTCAAAGAAAATGCAGTTAAACAGATACAATTCACACAGATAACAGTCACACATAGTTAAATATACATAGTTTTAGTTCAGTAAAAAAACAAAACAAAAAACCTTAATATTGTGTACTTAAATTACCTAAAATAGTCTTAAAGTTAGCATCAGTCTTTGACAATTTTGTCAAACGTGTCAACACAGCTAGGGTGGGGAGGCGTCGGTGTACATCTGTTTTGGATGACTATATCAATGTGTTAACTCCCTTTAGAAAGTGCTGTAACTCATTTCCAAATATCACCCATGTTAAAAGACTAAAAAAAAAACTTAATACCGAACATATTTTAAACAATAAATTGTAAACTGAAACGAGTAAACAACCCGAATAAATTGAATTAAAACATAAAACGTGTGTGTGTGGATGCAATTACACAATGTGATCAGATATTTCGAAATGTCATCTGTGAATGCCTTTTTTTGGGTGCCTCGGAAAGAAACAGTATGAGGCCTTCTGCCTGTCAAATAGGAGGTGACAGGAGGATCAAATGATCTGCCAAAAGCAAAGTGCTCGCTTTGCTTCCCAGTCTGAAACACTGACTCTGCAGCTGACGCCACACACCGCTGACACTCAGCGTAACTGAATCCTATTATCAAGAGTCGTAAAATGAGGGCAGAGGTGTTTAATGCACATCCGGCATCCTTTAACTCCGCCTGTGATCTTGGATTACTCGAACTAATAGGTATTTACAAACAAATCACCGTTATGTAACTTCGCCACGCTGCGGCAAAGACGCTTTACATGACAAGTCTGCGCGCAGCTCACAGCTGGGTGCAGTTCAGCGCGAGTACTGCTGCTATTCCAGGGCTTTGGCACTGATCAGAAGTGACTTGCTTTAGTCAATCGGGTGTAAGCGCTCTCAGATGCTAATACGGTTAGCTCTTCAGCTAACGCTCCTTGGCTCGCCGATAGCCGCGGGTTTGTGTTTTTTTCCACTGACAGCTAGCTGGCGGAGCTAACTCAGCCCGTTTTCGGAAACTGTGACTTCGGTGTTAAATTAAAACAAAAACTGAAACAAATGCAGATTTGCGTAATTATTCCCAACCACTCTGTCAAGCTTTCTTTGTGAATTGTAATTATTTTAAGTAAGAAAACTTACCAGCTAGTGGCCAGGTTTACCGGAGAAAACACCTCCCTCCGACTGAATGCTAAAGAAGGCAAAAAACCAGGAACTGTGGTCACTGTTTACGTCATGCGACTTCCGTTTTAAAGCGTGACGCCTTCCGTGTTGACCCCACGTTTTTTGATCATTCTAGATACGATTATCCACTGCTAATAATACGGATTATATATTAAATATGAGGCCGCTGACAGAAGAAGAGACCAAAACGATGTTTGAGAAATTATCTAAATAGTAAGTGAACGGTTGCTGCACATTGCTTGTCTTTAAAGGTTCAAGTTATACCAACATGTTCAGGCTGCCTGTTAGCTTGTGCTGTGTATGTGTTATCCACGTGTTTTCTCTTGTAACAGCATTGGTGAAAACATAAAGCTTCTAGTGGACCGACCAGACGGTGTTTACTGTTTCAGGCTGCACCATGACAGAGTCTACTATATGAGGTAATTGTGGATAAATAAACACACATCTTTGCGTAGCTGTCAGTACATGGGGGAGTTAAGGCGCTTGGTTTTTCTGTCCACAGTGAGAAAATCCTAAAGCTGGGCACCAACTTTTCCCGGGACAAACTTGTGTCAGTGGGTACGTGTTTTGGGAAGTTTACAAAGACCAAGAAGTTCCGTCTGCACATCACGGCCCTGGATTTCCTCGCTCCATATGCAAAGGTGACTACAATACAAAGCCAAGTCCCACAAATATACCAACAGGGGCTGAAGTAAGATACAGGAAATGAAGAAATGCGGGTATTACCTAACTCCTCCAGTATTTGCTCAGTCTAAATTATGTGAGATAATACCTGCATCATTAGATCACCTTTCAGAAGAGCTCTAAAAAGGTTACAGGTCATCAGTATTGAGGGCTGAACGAGCCACCTTTTTAGATCAGTGACATATAGAAATTGTTTTTCACCTATAAACATGGCTGTACAGGTAAGGAATCAGGAATAAAAACAGTATTTAGGATTAGCAAATGTTGGCCATGATTTTCTGGCTAATCTGCAGTCCTGTGTCCTATTACAGATTTATTGGATGAAAAGTGGTGCTGCACCAGAGTTTAAACATAGCTTTATGTCAGTTTCAAAGTGTATTTAGACTTTGCTTAAATACATAATCTTACTTAAATAGCTTAGTAGTGCACAACCTTAACTATACATGCTCATTATTTTCAGAATCAGACATGTAATAATTGATAATATTGATACATATAATCACTATTTTAATTATAGCTGAGGAGCTTGTCCTATAATAATCTATCTGCAAAATAATAAAAACTAAAGTTTTAAAATGTTATCAAGCAGAAACAACTTTTTACAATATTGCATAAAGAAAGTAGCATAAACCACTTTTTTGGTAGAGGTTTTATTACTGTGCTGGCAAAGTGTACCACCTGCATAATGCATGATTTCTTTTGTTTGTAAACATTATTTTTGCATTCAGTCCATTTTCTAATAACCAGATGAATTAAATCTTCATTATGAGACAGCTCATTGATGTTTACACCCACATACAGAGTCTCAAGTGAGTTCACTTGGACATGCTTCTTGGGGCATTTCAGTGTGGGTTTGTACTTGTAAACAGGAAATGGCTGTTTAATTACCTTTTTTCATCTCCATCTCATTGCACCAGGCTTGATTTGCACTAAGAGGGGAAAAATGTTTGCATTTGACTCAGAAGTATTTGTGAGCACCACACATTCTCACTATGTATGAAGAGTTGTGTCTGATCACAAGTCTGCCCCCTGATTCACATCTTATTTATATGGATATTGTGTTTCTTTTGCTATTTGGAGATCTGTCTGCAAGAACTAATATTAACCCACTTATAAAGCTACCCTACATTGCATTTGCACCATATATGGTGGAGTTGGTAAACATTTGATCTTGTGACAGTCCTGTTTCAGTTGTAGATGTTACTGTATGCGCTTTTCAGTCTCTCCTAGCGGCTACCTTTCAGTAATGAACTGTGTTCACAATAAGTGGGAAGTAGCAATGTTTGTGCTTAAAAAATTTAAGACTAGTTCCCCTGATTGTTCAAAAATAAGAACTCACTGTGACATGGGTGTCAGTTTCACATGTTTAAACATTAAAGATTTTTGAAATTCTTAATAAATTTTCCTTCAATGAGTAATGTCTGTGGGATGTCATATTACACATTGATTCATGTATGAATAACAAGAAATTGTTGCATCTTCAGTTTAAGGTGTGGGTAAAACCTGGAGCAGAGCAGTCTTTCCTGTACGGGAACCACGTGCTAAAATCTGGCCTTGGTAGAATCACTGAAAACACTGTGCAGTATCAAGGAGTTGTGGTTTACTCCATGGCAGATGTGCCTCTGGTAAGTCCTTTAAAGGTTGCTGTTCTTTTGTTACTTTGTTGCACTGTGCTCACAGTACAATAAGGTTATATGACTAAAGGTACTTATGAACTGGTTGTGTTTTTTTAATCTTCAGGGTTTTGGTGTGGCAGCAAAGTCTACGCAGGAGTGTCGGCGAGTGGACCCCATGTCCATTGTTGTGTTCCACCAGGCTGATGTGGGAGAGTTCATAAGAAATGAGGACACATTAACATAAAGCTGTAGAAACAAGTGGACAGTAGAATATTTTATTTTCAACAGTAACATTCATTGAAATCCACACACTCATGATTTAGCTGCTTGCTTTGGATAAAACATTTTATGATGACGTGACCTAATCAAAGTGCCTAGTTGAAAAGCAGCTATTACACCTGGGACACGTTTCCCTAAAATCCAGGGACTAAAAAACACCACCAGTCAGACTGACTTCTGCCATTTGCAGATTTTCCTGGTATGTCCCCTCCCCGCTGTATTAATGAAAGGGTTTTGTTTTTGTGCGCATGTCTTTTGTAACTTGGATCTTCAAACAAACCCACAGCTAATCTTAGAACAGAAACAGCTAATCTTAGAACTATGAACCCTGAACTTTTGCTTCACTGATCAAGTGGCTTTTAAAAGGATTAACAGGTAATTCAAGAAAGTAAAGGAAAGGAAAGCAGGTGGGGATAAAATGATGTAAGCGTTGGTCAGTCAGACCATATTTAAGTTTTTCATTGTCCTCCATCTGTCCTTCAGGTTGACATTTGTTCGGTTCCTGAAGCCGTAATATCCCTTTATCTTATTCCAGTTGCCCTCTCCAAATTTTCTGACCCCATCTTTTAACTTCTGTGTTTCACTCTCCGTCCACATCTGCAACACAACAGTAAGATATCAGTTAGCTTTCTGCCACTGTGGCAAGTGCAATTGACAGCATTTCAGTCCAACTTGTTCCTTCTAATGCAAGTGACTAAACAGGAGTTCCGGCAATGAACACGTCTCAAATTTGTAGGCTGGTTACAAAGCAGCAGGTTTTTGTACAAAAGAAGCCTGCAAATGTATCGGTTTAATTTAGATGCATGTATTGAAAAAGGAGTTCAGATCAATCTGGTACATTTGGAATCACTTTGCTCAATGCACTTAAGATTGGTTGTCCTGATCAGTTTTATAGAAACTCGTATCTTAACTTTTTTGCAATGAAAAACAAATTAACATCCAAATAATATCTACAGGAAAGTAGAGCGAGCTTTGCAGCAAGCCTTGCTATGCTTACCCTTTTCCTTTGGCCTGAATCCAAAATGGGGCTGACATTTGAGCCTTTGTGGGAGGAAAAAATAAAATACATAAAATTGTTATTAAACCCAGAATTTCTAAACTCCATGAACTCAATATGCATATTTGATGAAATATTACATACTGCTCTTTTCGGAGGTAAAAAACGACTCTTCATCGCTCCACACGTCCTTGCTTTCTTTTGCATCATTGTACAGCTGCTTCCTGTGAACAAGAGCCCCTTTCTGTTGGTTTGCCAAACTGATTAAGCATAACTACAAAAGATGAAAATTAAAAAGGGACTTGCATAATCTTAGAATTATTAATTAAATATGCTCAGTGGAATACTGGTGTGTTGTTGCAATAATCACATTTAAATATCAGTCTTTTCAGTAAATAACTAATGCATCTATTTTAAAAAACCAAAGGTTTTTCCTCAATAATTCAAAGATAGTATGCTTTCATATATTCTATATTTACTGTAGAAAGTGAAATAGTTCAAGACTTTTTAAAAAATGGATGATTATGGCTTATAGCTAACAAAAATCAGAAATCCAATATTTCAAGATTAGAATATTTTTTAAGAGCAATCAAAAAGTATTATGTTATTATTCTAAAAAGTATCTTCATTTATTTAATCAATGTTTGACAGGGGCTTCTTTACCACAAATTACTGCATCAGCTGTGACGTGGCATGGAGGGGTTATTAAAGCCCAGGTCGTTTTGATAGCAGCCTTCAGCTTGTCTGTATTTTTTCCTGGTAGGATGTCTCATCTTCCCCTTGACTAGAACCCACAGATCCTCTGTGGGGTTCAGATCAGGTGATTTGGCTAGCTGATCGTTCAAAGTAATACAATCAGAAAACAATTTGTTAGTTTTGGCACTGTGGGCAGGTGGACGCTGCACTGACTTTCGACTTGATAAAATAAGGTGGACCAACCACCACCTGCAGCCCAAATCATCACAGACTGCAGAAACTCCACACACATTGGATTCTGTGCCTCCAAACGTCCAGCCACGGTCCACTGAAGCTCTCCCAAATTCCTGAACTGCCTTTTTTGGACAATCCGGGTGCAGTCACGTCTGCTGTTTGTGCACCTTCCTAATACATTTCTTCCTTTCAGTCAACGTTCCATTAGCATGCTTCAATACAGCACTCTGAATAGCCAATCCTTTCATCAATGACCCTCGGTGGCTTACCCGCCACGTGGACAGCGGCCAAGTCAGCAGTGTTCCTCATGATTATGGTTCCATATGCATTAAACAAGACTGAGAGATGCACTGTATTTATATTGGTGAAATAGTAGTTAACTCAAATTTTTTTTAAAAATGTTCAAATATTTGAGAAATTGGATTTCTGTACTCACAAGCTGTGAACCATAATCAAAAAAGTGATACTGAAAAAGTGCACTAATCACAATGAAAAAAAATATTCCAAATATCACATTTTAAAAAAGGTGCAGTCCATTTTTAGTTTCTCATAGTTACTGTTTTACTAACCATTTTGAAAAGGAAGGACCTTTGTTTTGAGCAGATTCCTTGTGAGGAGTGGAGCTCGTTTGTGGGACGGGACGAGGAGGGACCTGACTCGGCGAGCTTTCCATCGAAGAGTCTGTAATATGGATGTCATCCATAATATCTGGATTCCTGCGTTAATAAATAAAACTGGTCAAACATCGATCATTAAACAGTTATCTAGAATAATGGTAAATGGTAAATGGACTAGCTCTTATATAGCGCTTTTCTACTTTGAGTGAGCACTCAAAGCGCTTATACAGCATGTTTACATTCACCCCATTCACACACATTCATACAAGCACTTCCATGTGTTACTAAGCTAAGTGCTTTTAATTAGCTAACATTCACACACATTCATACTCCAACGCTAGCGTCGTAGAGCAACTTGGGGTTAAGTATCTTGCCCAAGGATACATTGGCATGCAGCCTGGAGTAGCCAGGAATCGAACCACTGACCTTCCGATCAGTGGGTGACCTGCTCTACCTCCTGAGCTACAGCCACCCCTCAATGCATCTCAATGACATAAAATGAATAATTCTGTAGTTACGCTTGATTGTTTGCAGGATCCCTGGACAGTTGCTCATGAGGCATTTGCTCTGGAGTTTTACTGGAGGTCGCAGGCTCCTCTGGGTCTTCCTCGCTGTCTGATGGTAACCGTCTGGACTTTTTAGGTTTTCTGTGTGACAAGAAAAAAGTCAGTGATTACCTATGAAAGGAGCCTGAGTCACAGGTGATTAAAAGGATGTTTTACTCGTTATTTCTGGAGAGTGGAAAAACCTTTATTACAAAATGCTGATGCTTTAAGTTATCTGGTTTAAATCTTGTACACTGCTGTATCACACTCAGCTGTGCGCCCTCAGAGGCAGAAATAATAATAATGGCTTCGATTTATTCAGCGCTTTTCACAGTACTCAAAGACACTTTACAGTTTTTGTGCACTATTCATTCACACCTCAATCATACTTAGTGGTGGTAAGCTACCAATGTAGCCACAGCTGCCCTGCAGCAGTCTGACAAAAGCGTGGCTGCCAATTTGCGCCCCTCCGACCACCACCCAACACCAACCACATTCACAGCTGTTTACAACTCTGTGCTACAAAAGAATCACAGTGAAGCGACAGCACAGATGTTGATCAGTCTTACCAAGTTTGGTGCCATTACTGCATTAAAAACTTAAAAACAGGTCATACCACAAACAAAGCCATATGGTATGGCGTGTCAGACCTGTTATTACTGGCTAAACTGCCTGCTTATTTATTTAAAATAAGGCAACTTATTGGCTCCTTATGCCATTAAGGAGTCATCGTACAGGGATGCCTCCTTAATGGGGCATTTTCTGCCATGTCTAACAGGAAGGAGACTCTGTGGCAGACTCAAGACATGCTGAAGACTTTCAGTTGACATGGAAAAAAAATTCATTCCCCCAGAAGACCTGAAAGAGGTGGGTGGGATGGGAAGATTTGGACATCCCTGCTCAGACTGCTGCCCTCTTGACCCAAACCCAAATAAGTAGCAGAAAACAGATGAATGTCATTACTTGTCATATCAGAGGAGATCATAATAAATTATCATAAGCATTGAGAGTCTACATCGGTGCATCTTTAGTAGTTACTAATGACAGTAAAATAATGCACATTTGGACGTATTGCTTAGTAAACCACTGGACTGGTTATGGAGTGCTGCAGCATGAATTTACTTGTTTGCTGCAGAATCAGAGGCGTTGTCCTCACCGTCTGCTGACAACCAGTTTTTAATGATGTACAGTACCAGTCAAAAGTTAGGACACACTCACTGACTGTGTCCAAACCTTTGACTAGTACCGTATATCCACTAAGAAGTAACCTTCTTATAACACAGTGGTTTTCAAACCAAGAGGCAGACCGCTGTGACGGGGCATCGATGGCCAGGGTTAAAAACTATACAATACGTTCAAAGAATAAGATTTTTGTTGTTGGGGAAAAACACAAACAAGTTTGACAATGCCATCATGCTGACATCATGTTTCACTAAAATCTAACATGATTGTGGTGTGCAGGGCATACAAGCTTTTATGGCTTTTGATGTGGGCCAAGCCAGAAAATGTTGAAGAACCACTGACATTATGACATACCCATTGATGAGGGACTGCTTCATAAAGGTAACAGTAAACAGAAGAACATCTTTTTTGTTTTTTAAAAATTTACCTGGTCCAAGCTCTCTTGGCTCGAAAGAGCTGCTTTCTGGTGGGTGTGGCACCTTTTTGGTCTGTTTCTGTACACTGCTGGTCTTTTTCATTAGATACGGTCAGTGTCTGTGGTGCCTTTGTCCTTCTGATCTCAGGTTGCAGTTCCTCTGAAGCTGTTGTGCTGTGCAAACTTTCATGACTGTCTGGTTCTGACACCAGCCGAGACACAGTGTAATGCTCTCTTTTACACAGCACAACGGGTGTCTTTAAGAGCAGCTGGCCTGCTGGTGATGCTCCAATGGGGTCTCCCGAGTTTCTCTGAGACAATCCCTCCTCCAAATCCAGATTGATGCGCCTCTTTGAGGTCAGGGAAAGCTGTATGCAAAAGTTTTCTCTTTCCTGCTCTTCTGTATCCACTTCTTCCTCCAAGTGAGCAAATGTTCTTTTATTTAAACCTGCAGCCAAGGATTTGTAGGCCATTTCTAGCCTGGTCCTCTGGATAGCTGGATGTTTACTGGAAGATAATATATAAACAATAAAATGTAAACTAATAATTACTGTTAACCAGAAAATTGAAAACTCCTCGACCATGAAAAGGAACGTACAACGTATCTAACCTATAAATGCACAATCTCAAGCAACAATGTGATGAGTGCAACATACAGTTAATGTAGCTGAGTATGGGGAAATTAGTAAAGCTGAATTTGTGTTTTAATAGCAATAAAAATCAAGTGAAAAGGAAAAGTTACCTTGGTAGAAACTGAAAAGTGGCTTCTTCTGGACTAGAAGATGACCCCAATTCCTCTTGCTCATCACTTTCAGTTGCTGTATTGTCTTCAGCCACAAATCTTTTATCAATGAGCTGTTTTGCAGCCTGGAATACATAAGCCAAACATACAAGGAAACTTGCATGATCAGGATTTCTGAATTAATTCATTGTATTTCAGTCTCAATTATACCCAAAGACAATTAAATTAAACAAATTATATATAATCAGTTGAGCCTTTCCTGCCTCTGCTGAACACACTGAGTAACAACAAGCATTCTGAGAACACAAACCTCCAAGGCAGCAAACACTGTGGGTAGTATTTATTTTTAATGGAAGAATACTATTTGGTATATATTCATTTTGTTTTCTTTTTAAAATGTACTTTAAGAAGTTTGTAGTACAGTAAAAACAAGTGCAAAGTGCAGGCTTTTGTTATTTGCCCGGTTGAAGCACATTTTAATATCCATCCATCCATCCATCCATCCATCCATCTTCTTCTGATTATTCGGGGTCAGGTCACAGGGGCAGCAGCTTCACCAGAGAAACCCAGACCTCCCTCTCACCAGCCACCTCCTTCAGCTTATCGGTGGGAACACAGAGGTGTTCCCAGGCCAGCCGAGAGATGAAATCCTCCATATCCCCATAACCTCCATGGAGAAATTGATGTCTGTTCAACAAAGACTAGGAATACAGCAATCTGATATTTGCAGCCTTAAACATTAAAGAATGATGGGCCGGTCTCTTCCTTAAAGTAAAGAACACTACTTATTAATTAACAAAAGATACAAAACAACAATTGCTGAAATGTCTAAAACCAAAAAGATGGTCAGATCTTGAACCCAAATACTTAAAATCAGTTCAAATGATAACATTTGTGTTATTGATCAGTTTTACCCCTGTGACCCTGAAAAGGATAAGCGGAGGAAAATGGATGGATGGAATTCAAAAATACCTCTTCAACAAAAACAAACCAAAAGACTTTTTGCTTTGTGTTTAATACACCGCACGTACCTTATGCAGAAGAGGAATGCTGAAGTGGCAGAGCCTCATGCAAAAGGCCAGCATCTCCTCCTTGAACTGACGAAACTTCATTTGCTCGATGACTTTATGCTTTTTATTCTTTTTTCTGATGAGACTCATGAATATTTTCTTCTACAGAGAACACAAATTTTCAGCACTGTGAGAGGCACGTCTTTCACACAAACATAATGAAGTCTGAATAACACACACAATTTCATCATCACTTAAAAAATTTTCTAAGGATGTAATAAAATTATACCAGACACTGTAAAGCATTCATGTGGCAGAAAATGAAAGCTGGATAACTTTATTTAATGACTATGTTAAATATGATTCAATCTAATAATAACCTTGTCTCCAAACAAGCAGCCGTAAAAATAGTTTTGTTATTAAAGACTAAATGAAAGAAACATATTGTGTAAAATTACATGTTATTATAAGTTAATGAACAACTCAGTCTTCACTAGAAATGCAAAAGTATTTATGACCAAGAAGCATTAACAACACTGACCAAAGTCTTGTCAAATGAATCATTAAATTACTTTGCAAGATAAACAGCTGATTGAGTTGGTTGCAGAGGGAAGGATGGCCACTAGAGGGAGCTGGAGTCAAAACTCAAATACAGAAAAAGTTGGGAAGGACCCTAAAATCAGGCTCCACCAGACAGTGATTAGTTAACCACAATCAAGAGAATAAAGGTAACTTGTATAGACATCATCACCATCCTCTGAAATGTGTTTACTAACAGGTAGAAAAAAAAGGAGGGCACCAGCTGTCTCATTTGTCATATGTACATTTCAACAAGCTTGCCCCAATTTGCCTGCTTTGTAATGGGGAACATATCAAAATTCATGTAACAATGCTGAGCAAGTTTTAAACAAGATTTTACAAATATGAGTCAGAAGCAGGAATAAAAAAAGTTACACATTGATTTTAAATCGTAACATAGCAAAAAAAAAGATGTTTTAGTTGGTAAACTCACCTTTCCAACGTTTTTTGGGGGAAAGTATTTGTTCAGTGCCTCTTCTGCTTTGTCAAACTCATTGTTCTTGATCAAAATCCCCACAATCTAAAGACATAAAAATACTATTTGATAAGCCAATTTTTTTTTTTAGAAAAGCAGTATTTTATATGTCCTTGTGTAAGTGAATGCAAAAGCTGAACCACAACAGAAATTTAATGTGTAAAATATATTCTTTGTTTCAGGAGAGGTTGTCTTTGAATCTCTTGTACTGTGTGTAGTGATGATAAAGGAATTCAGTTCAACTCACTTAGCAGAACTGCTTACCATTTCTTTAAGTGACATGGATACTGTCTCATAATCCTGTTGTGGGATACTGAATTCTTGGTTCATATTTTCCAATAACATCAATGCTGACTCGAGAGGAGTTGATGGCACATCTGTCTCAAATGACAGGTCTGTAAACAGAGAAACCAATATTCACTGATGTGTTTAATCACAATATGCAAGTATGATGAGATGTTAAGCTAGAGAAAACTGTTAATCAGGCTTTTGGTTGCGATAAAAAGCTTAACTTATTTACATCCCATTAACTCATAGTCTGACCAGTCTCCTCATTGTCATTTTCATATCATTAGTGCCCAAGAGAGTAAAATATATTTAAGTATTGATACGGTTTGTCAACAGATATATACTGTGTACAGACTCACTGGCCACTTTGTTAGGTACACATCTTCAATTGCTTGTTAATGCAAATATCAAATCAGCCAATTATATCACAGCAACTCAATCCATCCATGGAAGGTATAATGGTAAAGACAACCTGTTGAAGCATCAGAAGGGAGAAGAAAGGTGATTTAAGTCATTTGCCCGCCTCTCGCCCTATGTCAGCTGAGATAGGCTCCAGCCCCCCCGCGACCCTGAAAAGGATAAGCGGAAGCGAATGGATGGATGGATGGATGGACAATGAAACTTGTGGTCAAAGTACACCGCAAATGTACCACTGCAATATCATAGGTATTGA
>VUQK01011389.1:30215-53541 GCA_015106715.1 Bujurquina vittata
GGTGGGGGAAAGTTTTTGAGCCCCCCCCCCCCCCAATGTAACTTTGGCAAATAACGAGCAAATGTTTTTGTCTCTGTTTTTACCAGTAGCTGTAGATTAACATGAAAATTACAGCTTTGACATGATTTTGTGGAGTCGTTTTACCGAGAAATCCGCTGCAGTGCGCGCTCCCCACACAGGGGGAACAGATTTTCGCACAACACCTGTACAAATGCTTCGAACACTTCAGTGTTTCACAAAGCCTCGATTTGCCCATCACTACAAAAAGGACCACTAATAATTTTAAGGCTTTCAACTTAAAGTGTTAAGTTTGGTACTATGGTAGTTGTGGTTGTGCCAAAGTTCGTCAGACACGACGCGCTAGCTCAACTAGCCAAAACGGGAGCGGGTTGTTACTTACTGTCAAGTACGTCTCGAATAGCACAAAAATCTTCATATTGTTCCGTTTTATAGAACTCTAACGCCAGAAACAGGTAATAATCCACTAACCAGCGGTTCACGACCGATTCAATATCGCTTTGGTGACTGTTTACGGTCTCCTTTTCCGCCATATTTACACAGAGTAAGCGGAAAAGCAACAAAGCGTGTTCGGTGAAGGCGGGGAAATTTCAAGGCAAAAAGGGGCGTTTATTTCTCCGAGGTCGGCTTTTCAGGCAGCGCTTCATTCATTCCAGTTGTACAGAGCCACAAAAGTAACCTATCGAAGAAATAAATATCCATGAACAGCGTTTGAAAGTGTGAAAATGTGTGAAATTACAATTAAAACTGCCAGACCAATACCAGAAATAGGAATTTCGATTGAAGTGTTCTCCCTGAATTCAAATTTCAGGGTAAAATATGTCCTCGTACTTCTTCACTGAGCCGATGTTGCTCCAGCAAGAAAATACTATACTGACACGCATTGGGCTGGAAGAAATAACGCTATTCTTTAAAAGCTCTCTTTACAAAGGTTTTTTTTTTTTAATTATTACATTACTTAAATCTTGCAAGCGTTATGATTTGAATACGTTTTGTTTTCCCACTGCCTACTCAGCACACCCATACTTTACTTCTTCTTGCAGGGTATTAAAAGTTCAGTGCTCCACAAAATTGTTCTTCTCATTTGCATTTTTGTGCATGTCTGTTTATGGGGAGGGATTCAGCTAAATGCTAAATTGAACTTTGCACATTTTAAATGTACCATTCAATAATTACACTGTGTATTTATTTATTTATTTTTTGATTTGCTTAGTAGAGAGGGATGCAAGGTGTAGAGGTAGAGAAGGTTGATAAGTTGGGTCAACCATCCAAACAAGACGAAGCACAAGAAAGGTGAGTGTAGTAAGGTGGATTCAGTGTCGGTGTGATTTGTGACAGAAGAAAGGCAGAAGGAGAGAAAGGGAAGGGAGGGGGGATAGTGGAAATATTGAACAAAGGATGCCGAATCCAGAGATGCCAGGTGGGAGGAGAAGAGAAAGTCACAAAGGGGGTTCATGGATGTAATGAAGGAGGACATGAGGAGGGTTGGTGCGACAGAGGAGGAGGCTAGGCATGGTTGAGATAGAGGCAGATGATCTGCTGTGGCAGCCCCTAAAAGGAGCAACTGAAATATGATATGCTTCTTGCATCTGCATCACATAATCATCAAGCATAATCAAACCAACATCCACATCAAATTCTACCTAACCTCACACTCACTGAACTGCTTCAACCAGATCAGGAGCATGTGTGTATGTGTACAACAGGCAATAAATATCAATGCATAGCTTTAAATTAATCAGGTTTATTATGTAAAAGTATGACATTAACAATATAAGACATAAGATTATGACACAATTAAAAAAAATTGGATTAAACATTCCATTTATATATTGTTAATAGTAACCTTTATACTTTGTTTATAAAGCTGAAGGACTTCTGTTCTTGAAGAAACATTCTCTGAGGCGTGTAGGAAACAAAACTTTCACTGTTTATGGTGATATTAATGGTAAATCTGTGATCAAACACCCATCCTGTTAAGAATCACTCCTACTACACATTGCAAAATGCTCTCTATTCCTTTATATTCAGTAAAACTCTGCTTTAACTGCCAGCTAGTGGTGGTGGTGGTGGTCGGGGCGGGGGGCTTTGACAGAATAGTGTTGTATTGGTTTACACATCTTTGCACATTCAAAATTCATATTCCCATGATGAGTGTAGCTTTTTAAGTCATACAGCAGAAAGCAGAGAAAACATGATTATCAGTCCTTCAGCATTCATTGATTCTGTTACTGTGTGTGAAAAACAACTTAAGACATTATGACTACAATTTCTGAGTTTGGTCATGAAACAGGATGTCCTATTGTCAAATACTAAAACACATCAATCTTGCTCAAATGACATAATGTGTGTCAATCTGCAATTACCTCTTTTTGTACCGATAGCAACTACAACTAAAACATTAGCACTGAATTAGCCCTGTTACTTCATGTCCTGCTTTTGATATTTGCTTCTATTCTAATGACACAATTATTTGTTGGATTCATGGATCTAGTTTTGCCATCCTTTTTTTTTTTGCATGATCAGCAACATATTTATGCATTTGCAAGGTTAATTTTATTTTCTAGCAAATTTTAAATAATCTTTCACCCATAAAAGTGCCAGTCACACCTTGTGCTAAGCTTAACTTTAACAGATTTCACTGAGCATGTTAGGGACTTGCTGAATGTGCCATGATGTATATAGTGAAAGTAAGATAATATTTAAATAGGAAATAAATGCAAACCAGCAGAATACAAATGAGAAATGAGGCCAGCATTAAATAATCCCCTGATATTAATTACCTTTCAGTGCTGTGACCCTTCTAATGACAGTGCTGTGAAATACCACTCTGACATGTTTTTCAAAACATTACAGCAATAGAGCATCGGATATTATTTAATGTAAACAAATTTCCTTGCCTTAACAACCACAGATGAAAACAAACAGCAGTATGCTGTTCAGCAAGCAATAAAATCAGACTTCGAGAGCCTAGACTTGACAATACTTTGATAATACCAGCCTGTGCATCTGGACTTCACTTTAAATTCTGAACTGCAGATTCAAAAAGCCACATTCATCCAGTGACAACAAGCTCATTAATTATGCACAGTAATGGCATGAGAAAGGTTGCCACAAAATAGACACTTCCCAAAAAAAAAAAAAACAACAATATTTTTAAACCTTATAAATTCACTTGAATTAACATTTCCAAGGCATGGCAAAGTGTTCTAACACTGGGTAAGTGTCTGCTACTCTTCTGCCACTAGAGGGTACAGGCCCGATACTTCTGGAGCTATAGGAAAAAGGCCTCACAAACATCTGCTGAGCTTCCCGAGATGGTATTAAAGCTTGTATAGTGAGCCTGGTACTCCAGTCTTTTTCAGTAATGCACTCCTTTTACATGTACAAACTGACTTCACAAAAGAGCTTTGCACAGTAGCTCAGAATGCACTTACAATGAGCCAGAGGAGGTTGTGCTAATGTTTCAAAACCACCTTTTCAACATGTTGTTACACACTGTGGCCAAGAAGCATGCAAAGTGACCATGTCTGAGAGTTAGCTCTATCTTGAGGGCTTATACAATTGTTTTTCAGGGTTTAAATGCTATGAAGACTTATCCAACTGCTTTTGTATATATTAAAATTCCTACTACGCACAGAAGTACCCTCCAGATTTCCACATAGAGGAAAAAAAAAAAAAGAACATGAATGAATTAAACAAAGCAACAGTCAGTCTTCAGCCTGACTCACTTCATTATGAAAACATGGCAGTCTGGCAGTCACTGATCCTGATTCATCGATTTCAGAGACGTCGAGATGTTGAGCAGCATGTAGGAGTGTGGAATGGGAAACGGATACACATATACAATTATTATAAAACAGTTTTGTTTTTGTTTGCTTTTGTTTTTTTGTCCAAATGAAGAGTAGCAGTAGTCATCTCCAGTGAGTCATGGTCAGCTGCTGAGGAGTGCTCATGGTGATCAAGCTTCACCAGTTATTTAAAATTAAAAATGAAAAAAAGGGGGCAAGATAATCAATTTCTACAAGCCCGAGTGACCTAAACACCTTTAGCCTGGGGAAAAACTACAACAAAAGAGATGAAGAGATAGAAAAAGCCAGCTCCTGGATAAGAATGAGTAGCTTGTTAAGATGATTAAAGACTCATTTCCAGGCTAAGATGCTGAATGAAGCATTATACATGCAAATTAAGGCAGCACAGTTCAAACTCTGATGTCCACTGTGCTCCATAACCAGGCTTTTCCCTCAAGTGTCATGTAAGTAGTGCATGTCCTTGACTGTAATTCCCTTGTCAGTGGTTTTCTTGTCTGGGCCCCAACACAAATGCTTCAAGCACTTTCCATGTTGATCCACTTGTGTGGCTTCAGTGATGATGAAAGATATGTTGCTGATCCACGCCTCAAAAAAAAAATTGTGACTTTTTATTAAATCTCATGTGTACAGCCAAGAAAACGTAATCCAATTCGTGTCCTAAGGTGCATTAGTTGAGTTCAATCAGCATCTTGGATGGTGGGTAATAAAAGACTCACTTCAGTTACATACTGCATGCGTTACAACACAAACCAAGTTGCTGCTCATGTTGCCAAAAAAAAAAATCCAGTTCAGCTGACTTGTGCAAAGCAAGTGTTGGATCCACATCAGCATGTGATAGACAACACTGACTTTCAGTAGTGATTGTGATACACTCAGGTCCCACTTCTGCAGAATGTCTCATCGCCTACTTGAGCAGAACAACCTCAGAAGAAGAGGTTCATCTTAGCCCCAGTCAAAGAGGGCAGACAAGAAATCCTTTTTTCTCCCCCCAAAACACGGTCAGCTGTTGGTGAGCTCCATCAACCTGCAGTCTTCTCAGACAGAAAACTCAGACCCGCCACGACGACCGTGGGTCAACAGCAAAAGGCGCCGCAGACGCAGGCCCGTGAACGGATTGCACCACAGCAGAGATGGTGAACCCCCAAATACAGCTTTCATTCCGTCCCATCTCACACGACGTTCCCAAGTGGGCTTCTCATTTTTAAGACGTTCGATTTCCTGCAACAGATTCAAACCCATTGGTACGTGAACGGTTTCTCAAGAAGTTAACCATTTCCGTTGGCTCATTAGCATGCCAACATAAACGTTTACAGAGAATTAGTACTAAAGATATTTCACATTAAACATACTTGCATACTCAAAGGTATGTAATACAATGCTGCTGCAATATTTGAACAAATCACCATAAATACTCTTTCAATATCCTTTCAAACTTAAAAAAAAAACCCTAATAAAAGTAATCCTGAACAATGTCTAAATTGTTTATTTTATAAACAGGCTATCAATACGAGCTGGGTATACAACTTGTGCTTTTCTTTGCCACACATGACACATTCCTCAGTGAGTGATATGAAACTGCGACAAAAATTAATCTCATTGGCTGTGACTTATTTCTTGGCCTTACTCACACCATCTGCACATCTAATCCCTCCCTTGCTGACAGGAACAAAGCTTGTGTGGCGCAGTAAATACTGACCGTCTCGTCGTTGCAGATGGAGTGGATCTGCGTGCCAAACATTACAGCTGTGAAAGTGAGGAAGAGGATGGCTTCGAGACAGAGGAAGATCAGCAGCAGCACAGACACCCCTGGAGAGAATTCACTGCACTCTGGAGGAGTGGAGGGAACAAAGTTAGAGGTTTTAGATGCACCAAATAACTAATTAAAAGAGAATATAAAATACCAACCGAAGAACAACACATTTAAAGAGGACAGATCCTAAAAAGGTGCATTTCTTCCCTTTGAGGGTTTAAAGTCAGGATAAGTCACTGGGTTAAATCCAGAGAAGACTGTAAAAATACTCCCTCTCCTACAATATTCAAATACAGGGCTGTGACTCGGTGCAATGTATTTTCTCGTGAGGTCAGAGTATCATCCTGTAGAGAGCAGCAGAAGCTAGGGTTTGAAGAATGAAATATTATCTTAATTTTCTGGTTCACTCTTACAGACAGACCCACAAAGAAGCGGGAGATGATGGATGACAGCTCAATGATGGCTTTGCTGCACAACTCTAATGACTTGTGCAGAGCCGCTGTTTTAACAACAGGATAAAAATCTCTTTCATTTCCATACTCTGCCTCCCTTCTTCGTGTGTCTAAGGAATTTCAACCACTTGTACAAATAGCTGCATTTCTGTCTTAAACTAAATGTCTTTGACATGCTGTGTTCATATTTTTGATTAAATTTAACTTAGAGAGGCCTTACCATTCCACTGATGTTTAATACATGTGAAGAAGTGCATGCCACTGAGGCCCAGGGCATGGGCAGAAATCAATGCTATGTACATCTGTGGAGAGAAGAAAACAGGGATACACACATAAAAAAAAATTCACATACAGAAAACCAAGATAAGCAGTTCCACTCATATCCCAGCAGTTAACTGACATATACTGCAGTAATATAGCCTTTGACTATGAATTTCACTTTCAAATTTTTGTATTTTGACTTTTTTTTGACTAACAACAACCTTAAGCCCCCCCCCCACTTTCTATTTTAAGTGCACCTCTCTTTTCACAGATAACTTCTCTGTGGCAAACTGAAATGAAAGTCAGCTAAACATTTTTACTGACACAGATGAAATTGTACTGCTCAACTATATATATTTATTTTTTTGTCCTCAAAAAAAGTTCCAGTTGGCACATGAAACCAGAAAGACGTGCTGACGTTGTGAAGAGAATCACATATGACCATGAAAGCACATTTAATGTTGTCCTGTTCCTGCTTAGCAGTGCATCTCTACTGAGCTGAGCTCTGAACCTCAGCTGCTTATTTGAACATGAAAATGAAGCAAATAGGAACATTTTTGTGACATTTGCCCTTTAGTAAAATATAAAATTATGTAATTAAATACACTATATTACCAGAAGTATTCATTCTTCTGCTTTCACACGCATATGAAATTGAGTGACATCCCATTCTTAATCTACAGGGTTTAATATGATGTCGGCCCACCCTTTGCAACTATAAAAGCTTCAACTCCTCTGGGAAGGCTTTTCACAAGGTTTAGGAGTGTTTATGGGAATTTTTGACCATTCTCCCAGAAGTGCATTCATGAAGTCAGACACTGACGTTGGGCGAGAAGGCCAGACTTGCAGTCTGCTCTAATTCATCCCAAAGGTGTTCTATTGGGTTGAGGACTCTGTGCAGGCCAGTCAAGTTCTTCCACACCAAACTCACTCGTCCATGTCTTTATGGACCTTGCTTTGTGCAGTAGTGCGCATTTATGTTGAAACAGGAATGGGCCATCCCCAAACTGTTCCTACAAAATTGGGATTGTACAAAATTGGGATTGGGATTGTACAAAATTGAAATTGTACAAAATGTCTTGGTATGCTGAAGCATGAAGAGTTCCTTTCACTGGAACTAAGGGGCCGAACCCAACTCCTGGAAAAAAAACCCCACACCATAATCCCCCCCTTCACCAAACTCTACAATTGGCACAATGCAGTCAGACAAATACCATTCTCCTGGCAACTGCCAAACCCAGACCCGTCCATAGGATTGCCAGATGGAGAAGAGTGATTTGTCACTCCAGAGAACTTTAAATGAAGCTTGAATGAACTGTTAAATGAAGCTGCTCAGCCATGGAAATCCATTCCTTGAACCTCTCAAGCACTGTTCTTGAGCTAATCTTAAGGCCACATGAAGTTTGGAGGTCAGTTGTGATTGACTCTACTGAAAATTGGAAACCTCTGTGCACTGTGTGTCTCAGCGTCCGCCGACCCCACTCTACAATTTTACATGGCCTATCACTTTGTGGTTCAGGTGCTGTTGTTCTCAATTGTTTCTAATTTGTTATAATACCACTAAGAGTTGACTTTTTAGTATTTAGTAGCAATGAAATTTCATGACTGGACTTGTTGCACAGGAGCCATCAAGCACCACGCTGGAATTCTCTGAGCTCCAGAGAGAAACCTATTCTTTCACAAATGTTTGTAGAAACAGTCTGCATACCTAGGTGCTTGATTTTATACACCTTTAGCCATGGAAGTGATTGGAACACCTGAATTCAATAATTTGGATGGGTGAGTGAATACTTTTGGCAATACAGTGTTTTTATAAGCTTAAAATTAAAGAGTAGAAAAGAAGCACTTTTCCAAGAGTATTTAAAACAGTATTTCTATGTAAAATAAGCAATTGTAATTGCTTAGCAAGTTTAATACAAAGATTAGTTCATGACTACAACTGTGTACTTACAGTGAAAAGAACAAAGAATCTCTGGTTCTTTTCTCCCACGCAGTTATTGACCCAGGGACAGTGATGATCCATCTTCCTGATGCATCGTTTACAAATACTGCAGGCAGGGGAAAGGTTATGGCGAGTTTAATGCATGACAGACTGCTAATGCATATCTCATCAACTACCCTGTTCCCCTTTGTACAAAATATGTTTTTAAGATATTTTGACTGCTACAGCATACCAGAATGCACACTATGAAGACAGAGTCTGAAGGTGCTGCTCTTCTGTTTACATGCTTCTCATGTTCTGCCTACTGTGTATGCATGGTGTTAGACTGACCTGCAGTGGTGTGCCCTCTCAGGCTTGATGCTACAGCACTTTGGACACTTGTAGATGACCTCGCCAGGCTTCAGCTGCAAGCTCTCCATATATTCCTTTGTTGCATTGCCCTTGGGAACTGCACCCTAAGAAATAGGGCAGAGAGAATGTCAGGGTCTTAGAGAAGTCAAGCATGTGTCTTTGTGTATATACCAATTCTGACACTGTTCTTAACATCTCTAGGCTGTGGGAAGAAAACCAAAAAGCACACATCATCTGCTTGTATACACTGTTGTAATAATTAATCTTAAGAACCCAAAATGGCAGCGAACCAATTGAGCCACAGTCAAGTGTAACACCCACTTAGACAGAAAAGCACAGATAAACTTAAGACCTTTAAAAAGTATAGCTCATGATCCAGTTTATACACTACAGAATACACTTCTGTGTATTACTTGGTAGATTTAAATTGAGTATTTGTTCAGGGAGGGCCACTGGGCTGGAAGCACCAGTAGGGCTGTCATCATACATTTACTTTCTTTGAGTTAAAATCAGTCGACATTTCAACAGCAGCGCTAACAGTATTTGACGTACAATCCCCAGACACACGACTTGGCTGTATTTAACCTAGTTGCCAAGTATTAGTAGCAAAGTCAGTTGCAAACCAAATTAAAAGTTGAACATTTTGTTCAAAAACCTCAAATACTCTTAACAGATTAGAGTAACATGCTGACAGAATTTTAGACTCAGTTTTGAAAGCTAAACTGTGCAGCTTTCACGCACAGCATCCCCTCGCACACTACCCAGAAGCTTAGTGTCCCAGATTACATCAGTGAGTGACTCCAAGTATCACTATGGCAGGGCTTTCTGCTCATGTTGTACCTTTCACTGTCAAAACGCCTACCACAGTAAGACTTTTTTTATACAAAATCTGGACATCATATGTCATTAAGATGATTTCATAGATAAAACAACAAACATTTTAAATGCAATAAATCTGGTTCATATTATTTGTACTGTAGTATTTGCAAAGACAAATAAATACCATGTCAAACTTAAGCTCTGTGACTTTACGTGACCTTTGTCTTTCCCACCCTTACTGTAATTAACATCCTTACCGGGTCGGTCAACATGGTGCGCAGGTGCGAGGCCAGTGCAAGCACAGCCAGTGAGTTGAAGGCAGCTCCGTTCAGCAGTGAGTACCAGAAGTTCTTTGCGGGCAAAAGCATGACGAAGTTCACAACAAATTCAGCGTACAGCACTAGGAACCAGGTCATGGTTGCACACACCATACCACAGCTGTCCTGAATAAACCATAGTGTGCGGTTCCCTGCTGTGTGACCCACGTGGTGACCTCCAACCATCACTCCAGCTGCAAGGCTACCTGTCTCAACATCTGCACCCGCTGACAGCAGGGGATGGTGCTGCTCCATATCTCGTAGTCTGTGGTTTGAAGACTGCATCTTGCCCTAGTAAGAGAAACATTTGAATTAGGAAGCAATAGAAGTAGTCATTTCTAATTAATCACAAATACTGTCTATGCTAGAAACAATCCATCAAACAGATGAAATGTAGGAAAATTTTGTAATATTATTAGTTTTTAATCGAAGTCAAGAGGTCAATGTTTAACAACCAACAAGAACAGAAGCTGCAGCTAAATCATGAAAATCTGACCTGAGAAAAAGTAACTGACTGACAGAGTGATTAACAGAGAGGGACTACAACTAAACGTTAGGACTAGATGTGATAATAACTAGTCACCAGAGTGCCTTCCAAAATCATTTGAAATAATAATGAGGATAATCTCTTAATATTTTATGACAATCTGGCTACTGGCAATTCAGACATCTTTAAATATTCAGTCCAAGTTTTGGACAAATGTCTGACGGCAGCTGACACAACTGGAGCAAAGTAAATGTATGATCAATGTGGTTCAACCTTGGACTCAACCTCCTCAAAGCTCAGGGCCTTTTGAGCCTTTCAGCTGGTATCAGAAGAGGCATGATTCATTGGAGCACTCGTCAAGGTCACAAGGAAACATTCAGGACCAGCTGGGGAAACTATGTCCACGGCTTCAGGATAAATCAATGGCTATTCTGGTCGCTTTACGAAACTGATCCTGCAGCTGAGCTGCATGTGCAGGAGAAATAAAGGCTAATAATAATCTGTGTGCCTATTTTCCCTTTGGCTTGCAGGCTTCACATTCGAACACAGACAATACAAAACAATATAACAAAGCTTTAATATAAATATTTGGTATTTTAAAAGAAAGAAAGAAAATCAAGAACCTTACTTTATGGTCAAATCTAGTGTTTCTACAACTGTTAGAACTACCAGCAAAAGCCCAAACATTAGGGCACCCTGTGACAGCATATCCCCACTGAAAGGTCCCAGCAAATGTGTGGATTTAAACCCCTGACTTTCTTTGTATTTTTTTGATATGCTTGAAATTGTTTCTACCAACATAAAAGCTCTGACGATGATGTTCCCCTATCAGCTTCTCTCATTCGCTTGCTCTCTGCTTCACTGCATTCACTGGTTTGGTAACTTTTATTTCACTTACGCAAAGATTATGTCATGTCATAAATCGGCTCAACTTCACACATTACGCATGAATGAGGACGTGCACTTGTTTGGAGACAGCGGGACAGGAAAGGAGAAACTTGAACGACTGTAAATGACACTAGTATGCAGTAGCCTAATGACGCTTACACTGGGGTGTTTTGAGGTTAGTGCAAATAAATTGGTTAAATAAAAGAATGAGACCCAGGAATAGATTTATTAATTTAAAATGAATATATGATCAGTACTGAGTATTGGCAGATACCCAAACCCAAATAGAAGCTGGAAAAAGTGGGATCGGACCATCTATAGTTCATATGGATGTCTGTTTCACTTACGCATATGAAGGGAAGCAGAGAAGATACAGGTGAAGTCAAGGCAAGTGCTAACTCATATAAAAAAAAGACAGACACAGTTCAAAGGGAGAAGAGGAATAATAATTAACACAATGTCCAGTTTTGACTGAAAAAATGGAACAAAACTAAATAAAGCAAAAAGGAGAAGCAGGTAGGGAAAAAGTGCTGTCACTGTTGCCCCTACTAACCAACCGCAAATATGAAAGCTCCCTAAAGTGAAGAACGCAGCTTGAAAAACAACTTTATACAAAGTTTTGCTTAAAGTACGCCACCAATCATATACTATTTACTCATTGCCATGCTACAGAACTGACTTCAGGTGTAAAGTAGAGGTGCTTTTTTAATATAATGAACTCTAATGTAGTGTGTGGTAGAAAATTACTGCCTCCTTTTAAGCATTTAAATAAAATGAGGCAATTCCAGTGAAATGGGTTGATGCAGAGCTAAGCCATCAGTCTTCTGCTGACTTTCCAATCACGCTGTCTTCTGAATACCCCAGTGATATCTGTGTGCGCTTGCATCCAATACCTTTCGATGACAGTGACTTTTACCGGAGTTGCAGTAAGAGGTTTTTACCCTGCAGTGCTGAAAACTGCTTTCCTGGCAGCCAGAAAACAGACATCCTCTCTTTCTCTTTCAGACTCCAGTTCAGGTCCCAAAGTGATTTCATGGTAACCGGTTCAAAGTAATAGAGGTATTCTGTAAAAACTGTCTCCCAGGTTGACAATCCTCTAGCGCATGTCTCATAGTCTGTGTGGCCTGTCGGTACCGTTTTAAAAAGGTAGGTGCTGGATAACATAAATTCATCCAAACACTATGTGGATAAGCCTTAAGACATACAAGCTGGTAACATGCAGCTTATTTAAACTGGTTCACAATCTAACTGTGGTCAAACTTTACATCACATCTCTGAGCAGCACTCAAATTTATTCAGTTAAAGGTTTCTCCAGCTGACACGCTGCTTCAAGTTCTCCCAGAAACCATCACTGACAGTGATCGCTGCTTTAATATGCCTTAGCCACAGATACGCTTGCACGAAGCACTATAACAAAGGCTGGACTTTGATTCAATCCTTACTATTATAGCTTTGTTTATAAAGGATGGTACAGACCTGCCTGGTAATATCATGCCCTTTTAGAGACAGACTGCCTGTGATGAAGTGATGTTTTTTTAAAGTACAAATTGTGGAAAGGAATCCTGACTTTCAGTGGGCAATAAATTAAAAAACAAAACAAAACACAAAATCAAAACAATTTGTTTTTTTTCACTGAAGAATATTTTTATTCATCAGAAATTTCAGAAATACCAGAAAAATGTAGAGTTCATTGAACACAGGTTTACTGCCTTTATTGTACACAGACCAACTGATATGCACAGTCAGCCAGAAAAGGCTCAATCTGAGCCAGAATCCTGATTCGGTAAATGCATATCAAACTCATAAATTTCTGTAAATGTGCTATACTGCCTGTTCCTGTAAATTTATTTGATACATTATTACTTTGTTCCATATTTAAAAAAAAAAGTATTACACCTCTGATCCATTTTTTTGGACTATTTTTCTTCCCAGTGGGTGGATTAAATATTCTACACACTAATACTGCATGTAAACAGGCGTTTTAACTTAGGTTGCCTACTCGGACCACTCTGTACATAATGGAACTCTCCAAGTGTGTTATTCTATAACATGCAAAATAACAAAACGAGGGATGTCACAGAATAAAAACAATAAATTGTCAACAAAGCTTCAGGTATAAGAGGAGTATGCATTATTGGACTTATAGTCGGACTGAAGTAAAGCATTGTGCCAATGCTGTTTCATATATCAAAGGTGAGCTACTGTTTCCAATCCACTTACGATGTATCAGAAACAGATAGTGACTGTCTTGCGCGTATATCGGCTTCACTTTAATTAATCACAATGACAGGAAAAACTGTTTATGTCGCTTGATATATATAATGAAGTAAAGCTGCTCAATCACTCAGTCAACTTGAGTTGTGAAAAGAATAACTCACTTACTGCATTTACAACAGCATAGGCAACCTCACATTAGTTGGTTACACTGAAATTTGATATCCACAAAACATAATCATGACAACAGGGCAGGTGAATAGAAATGCTAAGAATGCTAGCAGTGCCAGAAGCCTGTTTATAAAAACAAAACAAACCAAAAAGAAAAATAAAAGCACTGTGCTAAAGGGGGGGGGGATGCTCTCGCTAGTTTAAGAAGTATTGATTTTTCCATTGTCAATGAAGAGGAGGTCCATTAAAGCTACAGCAGCTGCTTGTCCAGCTGTCTGCCCTTCCCAGTCAGAGGGCACAACACAAGAGCCACCAACTGTCCTCTCTACCTCTCTTCTTATCTCTCATCTTCTCTCTGTAACCAGCATCCAACCAAATGTTATCTTGCCCAAATCACTTCATGTGAGGTCACTGTAGTCCTCAATCATTGCGTATCAATAGAAGTGATAGATACTTTATTGATCCCAAAGGAAATTAGGGCAATAATGTGTAACAATCCCAAAACAGAGACCAAGACCACAATATAAATTTCCACAGTATTACTTCATAGTTCCATCTTCCTGTTCGATAATACCCGTGTGAAGCAGTTAACGTCTGTTTAAAACAGGCATATCACAGGTCCGGTTTGTCTTTAAACAGTAAAAATACAAACAACTAATTACCACACCTCCAACTCTTTTACAAATGAATCAAGGAAAAACTTTCTACTAATTGGTTCTTTGCCACTAAGAGTCTCGCTAGAGGGCTTTTCAGCAGCCAGACTCAAGAAGTGGAATGCAACCTTTCCAGGTTTTGCATAAGAGACAAACAAGTGACACAAACTGCTTCCTCTGTTTGCTCTTGTTATATACTCAGCCATGAAAACCAAAGACCTGCAAGCTGGGAGCCAACATACCTAATATTTTCCAACTTCACAACAGCATGCTGTGGTGTGTACCTCCTGGACCAGCATTCAGAATGAAATATACATGTGGACTGCCAGCTGAAAAAGACAAAAAACACACAGATATTTGTTCAGTTTTCACTTTATTGGGTGCAAATGACTCAATCTAAAGCTCATCGATGCATTGTACTTTTAGGCATAAAATTAAATGTAAATTCCTTTTTTTTGTGACAGTGACCAACATATTACAGATTGCTGAGATCATTCAGTTTGTATATGTAATTCCCATCCAGCTGAATGAGAATATGTGCCATCTATGATTTTACAACTAATTGCCCTTTTACTTCCAGGCTACTCATCATTGAGGCTAGTTACAGCAATGAGGTGATACTTTAAATTTTTTTTCAATAGTAGTTGTTTTTTTTCCGAGGTGGTCAATAAGTCCTTCTCAAAGTGTTTGGATCAGCTCTATATTTTCAAACTATAGCAACAATACTGAAATACACATACACTTTTAGCAACTCTTTTACCGACTAAAATAATGTAAATTACTTTTTTCTGGTGTTATACTAGTTTGACCAGATAAACATTAGCATCAGGGGTGACTCACCCACTGAACCAAATCAACAGATTGCTTGTGATGTTATAAGTGATAAGACCACGAACCACCACCTTGTATCATCCGCCATCAGTGGAACTGGTCGTACTAGAAAAGCTATCATTGACAATCAATCCGCCAAAAGCATCGGCTGTGGTTGATCTTCACATCTGCAATAATTGTACAAGTCGTGACTCCAACTCATTACTTCAACACACACACGCGCGTACGCCAGCACGCACCACTAGCCTGACAGTTCACATGCAACCGGGCTGGCTGGTAAATCTCGCTCGCTATCTAGCCACTAAAATAAGCTAACACCGCTAGCATGCTAACACTATGCGAATGACGGGTAAGATAACAAAACCTCTGGAGTGACAGATAAATTACAAACCTTAAAATTCCTCATATATTTTCCTGGGAACTGTTTCTCATTACATTGCGGCGCAGCGTTTGAGCTGAACTCTAACCCTCAAAGCAGCTGTATCTGCAGCAAGCGATACATCGTTTTAACGACGAGCTGGAAGGGACCAGTAACGAAGTAAGCTTCCGGGATTCGCTTCGGGTTTGTCCGGTAGATCTCGTGAATTTTCGCCCAATAATATTTGGTTAAACATTGCCACCATATGGTTCATGACAGAATTGCACCTACAAAACTGCGATATTATCAGTTCTCCACTAGTGGGGAATGTTGGCCAATCGGAGCAAACAATAACCCTAAGTAAACTTGGGTTGATGAAGCTAATCTCAGCTGCAGTCATGTTTCAGATCACACACATAGTGCCATATTTGTAAGAAAATGTTTGTGAGTGTTGGTTGCGCCCATGAAAATCTATGTTTTGTTTAATATAAACGATGCCAAACAAGAGTCAACAGCAGAATATGCTGTTTGGCACTGGCAGAGAAGATCTGGCAGCAAGGCTGCAACGAGTGAAAAATTTACATATAAAATTAGCACAAAAAGCAAGGAAATTTGTCTTTGGTCAATTATTTATTTGTGTATGTATATACAGGACGTATGGATGATGAATTGTTTAAATGTGGGTAGACTGGATAAATAATTTGTATAAGCATAAGGTTAGACTCCACTCAACAGGAAAAAACAAAGCAAACAAAAAAAAATCAAACAACCCTGTTACCTTAAGTTAGTGGCCTTGAATTAGTGAATAGCTATTTTTATGAATTATTCATCCCAACTGAATTACATTCAGGGGCCATACTAGTGCTTTTTAATTACATGTCCATGCAAACCTTATAGCTGTATAAGGTTTCAAGTTGTATCTTTCTTACTATTTGAAGTGCTTCCGTTTTTAAAGTCAACACTGTTTAAACCTTAACATTTCACACCAAAGCGCCAAAATCTTTTTGACACAGTTAAGGCTGCATGAACGTCTTTCAAATCAGTCTGCAGTTGAGGCCGTAACTCAACCTTGCTCGGGATCAGAATTTATAGAAGATGTATGATAAATCTCTGACTTGCTTGGGCTCAGTGTCTCTCAAAATCCACTGGATGTTGCTGCATAAACATGAACCTCAATAAAATCTGTGCACAAGCAATTCAACAAGGTGGGGGTACTAACATGGCTTGGATTCATTTGTCCTCTTTAGGGAAAGGTTGCTGCACTTTAATTCCATTTGATTAAATTTAGTTCAGTTCAATTCATCTTTATTTATATAGCACCAAATCACAACAACAGTTGCCTCAAGGCTCTTTATATTTTAAGGTAAAGACCCTACAGTAATAGAGAGAAAACCCCAAGAATCAGATGACTCCCTATGAGCAAGCACTTGGTGACAGCAGGAAGGACAAACTCCCTATTAACAGGAAGAAACCTCCGTCAGAACCAGGCGCAGGGAGGGGCAGCCATATGCAATGTCCAGTTGGGAGTGAGGAGAGGGAGACAGGACAAAGACACAATGTGGAAGAGAGCCTGAGTATCTAATGACTTATTGCAAAGTAGTTTATAAACACATAGAAAAGAAAGAGTGAAAATGAGTGAAAAAAGAACCATTCAGTGGATCATGGGAAGCCCCCAGCAGCCTACTGCAACATAACTAAGGGAGAATTTAGAGGCACCTGATGCGGTCGTAACCATAAACTTAATCAAAAAGTAAAGTTTTAAGCCTAATCTTAAAAATAGAGCGGGTGTCTGTCCCCTGAATTCAAACTGGTAGCTGGTTCCACAGAAGAGGGGCCTGTGAAGGGGAGTGAAACTATGAGGTCTTTAAGAGAAGATGGGGCCTGATTATTCAAGGTCTTATATGTGAGGAGAAGGATTCTAAATTCAATTCTGAATTTAACAGGGAACCAATGAAGAGAAGCCAATATGGGAGAAATATGCCCTCTTTTTCTAGTCCCTGTCAGAACTCTAGCTGCAGCATTTTGGATCAACTGAAGGCTTTTTTTTTAAAGGAACTTTTAGAACAACTTGATTATAATGAATTACGATAGTCCAGCCTATATAAGAAAATAAATGCAAGAACTAGTTTTCAGTATCACTCTGACACAAGATGTTTCTAATTTTCAACATATTACACAAATACAAGAAAGCAGTCCTACATATTTAATAGACATTTAATACATGAAGGACATATCCTGGTCAAAAATGACCTTTTCGCCGTGATGAAGCTAAGCCCTTTGCAGCCCCAAAATCTCAGCCCAACTGAAGACCTGTGGGAGCTTTTGACCCATAGTGACCCAAAAATCTTAATCAGTACATATAGATGACGGGAAACTTAATTTAGTGAAATATTTAGTGTGACCCAATCAGTCCCTTGTGGTCAGCTGAGGTCAGGTGCACCCTTCTTTCGGCAGGTTGTCCCCAGCAGAACCTTCCTGGCAGCAGTCTCTGCTGTCACGTGTCAGCCAAGAGTAGATTATAAAGCCAAGACAAAGCAGCTTGGCCCTTCTCTGCCCTGTGCCTGCAACTGCGCAGTGAAAGCTCAGGGCTTCTGCTCTCTCCCGTTCTGGTTCAGAGCCAATATCGGCTGTCTGTTTTAGAGGGAGGGAGGGAAAAAAATACCCAGCAATCCTCTAAAGCAGCTTAAAGGCTGAATCTGGGAACTGAAGCCCTTTCCATTTCCAGAACTGCTTCTCTCTCCATTATGGTCAGATGAGCATCCGACTTACTTCCAAAGGAGCAACCACTGTGGATATATTTAAATTGTGCGTTGCATTCGCATATGCATCCCACAAAACATGCTCTTGATGCACCACAAAAGCATTAGAGACCGTGAATTAGGCAAGCAAGGTTATTTGATTTTAACTCTTGATGTAATCAGGAGTCTTGTATCCAATTAAATAATGAATGGTAAGTGCTCATGTAACAAATAAACTCTCCCACTGGGGGCTTATGGGTTGCAGTGCCCATTATTATTTTGATGCAGTCCCCTCCATTGTCCTTTGTTAACATGCTGACTTTTGAGTGAAATGAAGAATTGCGAAGAGTGGAGCGCTCACTGGTTTGAAGTGAGTTTGTGATATCATTCTAGATGGTGCTATTGTCAGATTATGTATGTCTCTATGTATACTGCTACAGGAATAAAAAGGAGGAAACAGAATGGGAGAGTTGACTTAAGAATGCAAGCAGAGAATAGAAAGAAGACTTTAGGGAAAATAACAACTCTAGACTAACATTAGTTTATTTGCACAAACATGAAGACAGCCTTATTTAGTTTTGTCCTGGAAAGGAAGCCTCATCTGGGCAGTCTCACTTGTTGGCTTTCTCCCACATGTCAAATTATATATTCATTTTTGTGGTTGGTTAACAACATACTTAGCATAATCATGAATATTAACACTTCAGCACAGTGTGACACAATGAAGGAAATTCCTCTGAAGACCAGGGGGGGAAATCATGTTCCTTAAGGGAATAATTCAACAGCTTGCAACTACATTTATTCTATTTCTTGCAGCCATAAGATGAAGCTAGCACCAGCAGCCACCTGTCTTAATGAACACATACCACTAAATCTGTTTTGTTTCAAAATAAAATCTTTCTGTTTTTATGCCCCAAACTCAGCAATTAGCACATTATATCTCGTCTGTACTGAATTTTAAAAACAAGAATCTGAGCATTACAGCGAGTTAACGGTTAGACTATTTTTCGCCTGGTTGCACAGCGATATTTCCTGAGATAAATCTGACTTTTTAATCACCTTGGAACTGAGCTGAGTGGTGCAGATTTTGTTACTTTTAAGCAGAGCCAGGTTAGATGTTCACCACCAGTTACTGTCTTCATGCTTAACCAGGCTAACAAACTACTGGCTGTAACTTTTTAATTACCTGCTAGGAAAGGTAATAATCACAATGACAGTGTGTGGCCCGGTGTTTAGCACTGTTGCCTCACAGAAAGAAGGTTCTGGGTTTGAATCCACCTTTGTCCCGACCTTTCTGTGTGGACTTTGCATGTTCTTCCTGTGCTTGTGTGGGTTTTCTCTGGGTGCTCTGGTTTTCTCCCACAGTCCAAAGACGTGCATTTACTGGGGATAGGTTAACTGGTGATTCTAAACTGTCCATAGGTGTGGATGTGAGTGTGAATGGTTGTGTGTCTTTCTGTGTTAGCCCTGAGACGTGCTGGCGACCTGTCCAGGATTGGATTGGGGGTGTGTCACTGTGGGTGTGTCTTGTGGTAATTGCACTCACCTGTTCACAGTGTGATGGCTGGAGTAATGGCGTGGGGTGCGCTATGGGTGTGAAACCTTCTGTTGACCCCTTGTACATAGGCATTGTATTTAATATATTTTTATATGGATGTTTTTCTTGGAGCTCCTTCATCGTTAGACAAATAAAGGTATCAAATTAAGCACTGAAGTTAATCGTGAGTGTTTGGTGTGCACGTCCACAATTTTCTCCCATTTTTAGTCCATGGCTGCTCATTGATTTGGAGGGACATTATTGAGACGCAATAGTAATATTTAAAGTAATAATAATTATACAACTTGATTTATCTAATCTTAAGGAAACTAATATTGCTACCTTGGCACTGCAGTACCAGCTCAGCCTTCCATTGAAATGAGCCTAGCCTGCCTGATGAACTTAAAAGAACCAGATTCTAATTAATTTGCAAAAAGGCTGAGGTAAACAAGATTTGCCCAGCTGCTGTCTTCTTCCCAAACCCTCATGTGCTACCCACTGGCTAACTGTAAAAACACCCATAAAACACCTGGGTTAATTACATATGTGTTCTTAATGGTACATTTTTTAGTTGCTGGACAGCTTTAAAGCTATACAATTTCCCTGCTAAGGCCATTTTTAACATCAGAGTTTTACAGTGAGTGGCGCCGTAGTTAGCACTGCTGCCTCACAGTTAGAATACCATCTGGAAGGCCTGGGTTTGATTCCACCTCGGTCCGGGCCTATCTCTCTCTGTGTGGAGTTTGCATGTTCTCCCCGTGTCTGGGTGGGTTTTCCCCAGGTATTTCGGTTTCCTCCCACAGTCCAAAGACATGCACTTACTGGGGTTAGGTTAATTGGCCAATCTACTACAGTGAAGTAGTCAAACAACTCCTTGGAGGAAGAGCCCCTGGGAGATGCTGTAGGGCTATCTTGGTTGACATGCCTCCGCAGTGCTGCGTGGAGTTCAGAGGTGGTGCCACTGGATTGGCAGACTGGGGTGGTCATTCACATCTTCAAGAAGGGGGACTCTGGCATCACACTCCTCAGCCTTCCCGGGAAGGTCTATGCCAAGGTGCTGGAAAGGAGAGTAGTGGAACCACAGATTCAAGAGGAACAATACAGTGTTTGTCCTGTTTTCGGATCACTGACTGAGCTCTTTATGCTCTCAAGGATATTTGAGCGTGCAAGAGAGTTTGCCCATCCAGTCTATGTGTATTTTGTAGATTTGGAAAAGGCATTCAACCGCGTCCCTCAAGGAATCCTGTGGGGGATTCTGCAGGAGTATGGGGTTTCTGGCTCATTGTTATGGGCTATTTAATCACTATACAACTGCAGCAAGAGCTTGGTCTGCATTGCTGGCAAGTCAGACTTGTTTCCAGGGGTTTTTGGACTCCTACCTTTTGCCACTGATTCTGTTCATAATTTTTATGGACTTAATTTTTAGGTGTAGCTAAGTGGCAGAAAGCTTCTGCCTTGATAGCCTTAGGATCTCATTTCTACTTTTTGTGGATGATGTGGTCCTGCTGGCTTCGTCAGGTAGTGGCCTCCAGCTTGCACTGGAGCAGTTTGCAGCAGAATGTGAAGTGGCATGTATGAGTATTAGCACCTCTAAGTCTAAGGTCATGGTCCTCAGCCGAATCACAGATACAAGAAGCAGAAATGAGCTTCCTCCAAAGGGTGGCTGGCCTCTCCCTAAGAGATAATGTTAAGTGGGCAGAAATTCGATAGGGGCTCAGAATGGAACTGCTACTCCTCCACATCAAGTTGAGGTGATTGGGCATATGACTAGGATGCCTCCTGGGCATCCTAGTCAAGTGAGGTATGCCAGGCGCCTGCGACTTCGCCCCGGATAAGCAAAAGAAAATGGATGGATGAATGGATGGATGGATGGATGGATGGATGGATGGATGGATGGATGGAGTTTTTATCAACTCGCCAGAGGTTTTGTTTGCCCCTCTGACTTACAGTAGGTACACATAATATGTACTTTAACATGAATAAGGGGAGACTGCCAGTATGTTAACAAAAGCATGTGCTTTATGTAATGGTTGTAGAACTTAATAACAACAATCAGTGAAAATTTTGTAAAACAATCAATAAAACAACAGTCAATTAAATCTAACCGTAGATTGTGTTATCCTGCTGTACTCATGACCTCCTAGTTTTCTGTGGGGAAGCATGGCTGAATGAAGCATGACAATCTTTTAACAGCATAAACCTGGACCCCTTTGTCTTTCTTTTTGCTGTCTATTAAGTAAAAACATGAATCTATATATCTATCTCTCTATATATATAACTACCTCTCTCCTCTCTAAATATATATATATATATATATATGCTCTGGCCTCTGACTTTTTCAAAGGCTTATCTCTTTTGCACCCACCTTCGCCACACAAATCCTAGAAGCCTTTTAGAAGGGATTTTCTGACACTGGAAATCTGTTGGCTTTTCTAAAACTGCAAGAGCACAAATGGGTCATGACCTTTCCCCCCTCTGGCCATCAGCTCTGCTTTTCTGTTTGGTTGCAATGTGCACATTCAGTAAATGATGTTAAGAGGAGAGTTATAAAAAAAGTAACAGTTCAGCATTATTAAAGGTCACTAATGTGTTTCTCTTATTAACTATGTAAGGCTTCTGCAGTATGTTGTTGCAGAGCTGGGTGTCTTTTAAGAGCATAGATAAGGACATCTCCTTAATGCTCCAGTCGTTTCCTTTATTCACTGCACTGTTCTATTTTCTGCAAAAACACATGCAATGGATTACATTGACGCTCCATAAAGTAGGATAAAAAAGTAGCTCCTTCACATGCTGGATGGACTGTTGGCTTTAATGTGCTTTTATTAGACACTGTGAAGGGGAGAATGACAAGAAGCAATGGTGATGGGAAAAGGGCTGATAAAAATGCATTTTCTGAAACTGATATAAAAATTTCCTATGCAAAGAAAATGGCCTGCATCTTTGCTTGCTCCACTGACACTATTCTCCAAACATATCAATTTTCAAGCTTGCCAAACCGCCACAGAGTTTTCTGGAGTTTGCCTTGATGTGATAGGATTAGGGCTAAGCCTTGACACGACAAATGCTATTGGATCTTCTGGCTCATCTCAGTTGTCCAGGGAAACATGTCATGTTGTGTTACACATTAGTGAGGCTTACTGCACTCGACTTAAAAAAAGATACTTGCCCTTTAAAGACAGCCATTTTCTCACATGCTATGCCTTAAACACTTCATAAGAAACACACTTACGTCTTCTGTAACAAAGTTTAATGAGAGGATCAGCATCTTGCTGATGCGTGTCTGTAAAGACTGAAACAATTTTGAATGATTGCCGGATCTGTAGGATGTAGGAAAAGTTTAGTCAGTTTCACCCTCATGTACAGACTGCATGCGTGCGCGCACATACATACACACACACACACACACACACACACACACACACACACACACACAATTTTTGTGTTGCTTCACATTTGCAACGATCAATGCAAACTTTATATGAAGGCTTTTAAGGTAAGCTTGGCTATCATTTTCATAGGGAATGAAGAAGACCATTTAAGTTGGTGTGTGTGTGTGTGTGTGTGTGTGTGTGTGTGGGTGTGTGTGTGCGTGCGCGCGCGCGTGTGTGTGTGTGTGCGTGTGTGTGTGTGTGCGTGCGCGCGCGTGTGTGTGTGTGTGTGGTGTGTCTCTCTACCGCTCCAAGGAATGTAGAAATTAGACTGACACTGAGGAGAAGGACTCTCGTGT
>VUQK01011389.1:63819-83411 GCA_015106715.1 Bujurquina vittata
CTCCTCTGTATTTTGTAAGTATCCCTAGTGACATAAAAAAAAAATTTTTATTTTAAAAAGGTGTGTAAAAAAAAAAAAGAAGAAAAATATTATATATATATATATATATATATATATATATATATATATATATATACAAAAGCTTAAGGTATTAAATTTTCAGATTAAGGTAGCAATCATTTGGGACATTAGAAGTTAATCAGTTAAAGCACTTTTTGTTTTGTCCATGTCTTTTTTTTTGCAGCTCTCAATGTGGGAATCCTTTGGGGAAACATAAATAGAACACAGCACAACAAAGGAGATGAAATGCAAGATAACTCATCTTCTAACAACAGAGCTGAGAGCATTTTTTTTGGCAGGACTTTGATGTGTGAAAATCAGTGGCACGCTCTGCTCACATTCACATTCACAGTAGGTTTTCTGACATCTTGTTTATCTTTGCTGTCATTTCACAGAGGCACTGAGCTCTTCTAACAGTGAGTCATGCACCTCGAATCTCTTGAAACTCATGACAGACTTACATTGTCATCCGGAAATCTAAAAATATAAAAGCGATTAATTAAACATGAGGAAGAGAGGGAGGAGATTTAAGTGGAGAATGAGATAAAGCCTGCTCAAATGCTGCATTATAACATTTGTCCCACTCTCTGCTAGAAGAAGAGGAGCTTTCGTGCAACATGCAACTTCGAGACTGTTCCATGCATCCTTTAAACTGCTTCATCAAAAAATAAAACAAAATCTGTTATGCAATATGTTCCTGAAAATTTATTACTCACCTTTACAGGTGAGTAAATCGATTTTCTCAACAGCTGTTTGGAGTTATTGTATTTTAATTTGTATAGACCAAAACCATTTATTTGCTTCATTCCCTCCTTTGGAAACAAACACAGTAAACAGACTTGTTCATGAATAGGTGAGCTATACACTTGGCAGACACAGACCACTGCATCATCACTTCATCTGGACTTAGATGGTGGGTTTCCAAGGCTATGAGTTGCCATAGAAACCCTTAACATACTCTGCAAACAGCACAGAAGGCTGAGGAGTGTTATTTCGACTCACCCGCTTTCTGCCACCACCATCCTACACACGCAGCACTCTGTAGCAAAAAGAGATGAGGTGCGAGGACAGAGGAGGGCAAAAGGGGACAGAAGTTCTGCATCTTTTATCATGCTGACACGTAAAATATGTCAGAAAGATGGGAAACGGACTGAGGGTTGCTGACTTGTTACAGTGCGTCTACATTTTCTTTCTGGGAGACATGTTTCAGTCACATCAAAGTGACATTAAAGTACTTTCCTGATAAAAAACAGACCGCATATTCACTAGTTCTGGTTATCTCAGCAGTTCACTGGTCTGTCACATCTAAAGTGCACTTAGTGTTTCTGAGAGATGATACCAAAAAGATGAACAGTTATGGGAGAACACAAAAATCCTAATCCTAAAATACAGCAGTGGAGAACAGTGGAGGTGATGGGTAAGTTGAGCCACCTGTATTTGGACAAGCATACACATTTCTTTTTTTATTGTCATCTTTCTGGGCTGATGAGGTAAACACACTCCATTTCCATATTAAGATTTCCAGGAAACATCTGCATTAATTAGCAAAAGTGTACCTCTGAGTTGCACTTTTTCTAAAATGGGGGCTCTGGTGAAAAACATTGGGAGTAATTTTAACAGCAAGTCAGACATTTCTCTTTTAAATTAATTTTGCAGCTGTAAAGAGTTTGCTGTTATGCCAAACATGCAGTTAAGCCTATACTGAAAGTTAAAAACAAATTATCTTTGGATGCTTATGTTATATGGAGAATAAAGATTGTCATGAGTTTCATTCAGTTAAAACATGCACTTAAGTGGTTTGGCAAAGCATCTTCATGTTTAAAAAGTGCACACTGAGGGAGGGCCAGATCTCATTAGTAAATGTATACACCAGATACTGGTCCTGCTCTTGGGTTGATGCTCCTCCACACTTTTGAGGCTGACAGTTGGGAGACAGCAAATCTCATTCAGACAGCACATGGATATGTCATCCTGGAGAAGCTGGACCACCTGTAAAACTGGAATGTGCTTCAGGTACGGTTTTATGCTAACAGTAGTGATAAGAACACTAACAATCAATCAGTAAGGATAAGGAGAGAGCATTGATTTGTGGCCACATGAAAAAGTATGCCCCCCCCCCTTTTGGTGATCTTGTTGTTGCCTCTCCAACTGATTTCGTATTCACTCTGTTGAGTGATAATGTTTTAGCTCATTGATTGTGCGCATCACAAACACAAATCAGAACAAATTGCATAAAGGCAGGTTAGGACAGCATTAGCGAAAAGTTTAAACGATAATGAATAAATATATCTGTCCAATAATAAATGTATTTCGAGATGGCAGACATCCTGTACGACCCATTTCACACAAAATATCTCTTAGGATGCATTCATTTATCATGAAGGTAAAATGTCCAAACACAAACACAGACACAGACACACACACACAAAGAATGACAAAAAAAGTTTTTTCATTAGATTTTCCTGCCTTTATGTTACCGTATGTTCAATCCCAACAATATGACTGTGTTAACAGATTATTATCCTCACAACATAAGTCATTTAAGTGCACACATGAATGCCTTCAGTCAGCTCGTTTCTTTAGTTATAAGCTAAATCTGGTCACATCATAGTGACCACTTTTTAAATGAAAGCTTGTATCAGACTTAGATGGTTGTTTAAATTCATCAGGTTTGACAGATTTCGTTAACATTTTTTGTTAAACTTATTGTTGTCATCAATCTATACTATACTGCCAAAAGTGTTCACTCATCCATCCAAATCATCCACGTCCATGGCCACAGATGTAAAAACACCAAGCACCTGGACATGCAGACTGTTCAGTAAATGTTCTATAAACATTTGTGGAAGAATGGGTCGCTCTCAGAAGCTCAGGAAATGCCAGCATGGTACTTTTTGGCAATATAGTGTATTTTATAATAAGAACCATTGATCAAAACCCCTTGATCCATTCAAGTTTGAAGACACTGGTGATTATTCAAACAAAGTTACAAACCCAACTGCCACATTTCTGGCTCTTAATCCATGTATGTCTATGTTGGCAGAAAGTCAATACATGATTAAAACTCCTATCTTCCTACATTTGCAGCTGATTTTAAAAGGGTTTGGGTTGTTAGAAGTGCTGCACATTTTCTTAACATACAAGTTACTTATTTAATTAAATGCAGGTTTTTCACAGCAAAATTTCTTATCTTATTCTGATAATAACCATAATTGTGATCTAGAGTTTAAATTGCATATTAAAATTCTGAAGCTTATTGTTTTTCCTGCTGTAAAAACAGACAGGATAGCTCCCATTATTTAAACGAGCTGTCAGGTCCTGCAAAGTTTGCCTTCAGTTGCAGACTGAATGTCCTTTTTTCGTGTTTGTCTTCTAACTTAATCTACTGGGAATTAATCAACAAAACCATCTCAACAACATTAACACTCAAAGCAGTAAGTAATTTCTAACTTATTTAAATAAACATAACAAAATATACAGTGATAGTGGAACTGTCAAATAATTAAAATGCTCATCTGGGGTTGGCAGACACATCTTACAAGCCCATGCATGTATGTCCATGGTAATGACTGTGACATAATCACAAATACAGTCAGATGAAGGATAACGGATTTAAGTTTGTCAGTGATAAGCCAAAAAAAACGCCCAAACAAAAGAAAACAATCTAAAGCAATTATACGAAGTACAGCAGACTGTTGCTGCCAATAAAACTGTTTAATATAAAAAAAATGTTGCAGTAAATTTGCCTCTTTTTTTAAAATGTCATGTGCACAGGAGCAGAAGGAGCTATAGGGTTTGTCAAAGCTGACTTTTTGTGTCACGGGACACTGCTGGTTGCACAACTGGGAGCACATGGTTGTACTTTGGTGTGATGGTGATCTGCAGATTGAAAGTGTACGGATCCGACATCACCATGCGGTGCAGTGGGGAGGCATTCTCAGGATCCTTTGATTGAGAGCCTGTATCTTCTGCAACCTCAGACTCTCCTGAAGTATCCACTGGATAAAGTTTATCACCTGGAATGAGTAAACAGTTCAAAAGAACACAAATTAAACAAGGATGAATCTATTATAGTTAGGCGTAAATCAATGAATCAATGACTCAATAATGTTAGAGTGTAAAATTGTCACCTGGCAACACCGACATGTGGTGTTTATCTTTTGATACAACAACAGGCAACCACCGCTCACAGCCCTCTGTAGCACGCTGGCTGGCGAAGTTGTGGAGGTCATTCAGTAAAGGGAAGCGGCACATGCGGCTGAGCTCATAGAACTGTGGAGGTGGAATCCACAATTCTCGTGCCTGGAAGCTCTGCAGGACCTCTGAGGGTCTGGACCACTAAAACACACCGGAGGGGGTTAGAACTGCAACACTGTGAGTTTACCTTTAATGTGATATTAAATGGATCAGATGGTATAAAGACACCAACAAGAGCAAGAGTTATTTATCAGCTTAAGCTAGTGTGTAGCCACATTTTCTGCAAAATTTCTACTGCAAGAAACTCATTTTTGAATTATTCATGGTGACGTACGTATATACAGTAAGTAGTGGCACCTGGAGGTTTTCACTGGTTGGTAGAGGAGATGCATAAAGAAGCTAGGTGTGTGAGGTGATATTAGTTCTCATTTGCAGGAGGGCAGAGAAGATGCTAGCCTCACACTGCGAGTTTTATAAGATCACACTTTTTTATGTCCAATAAATATTTTTTAGGTCCATTTTCAAATTGTGTTTATTTAAACTGATTAATTTTGATACATGTCATAAATATTTAATCAATTGCTGTGATTATCTTTAAAAAAAATCATCTGTCTTACAGTGATCACTTGAGGGTCTTAATATTGCTTCTTGCAGTCCTATTCTTGTTCCTTAAGCACCAGTTCTTTGCTTTAGTGTGTCCCCTGGCATTGCATGGCCCATGGACAATAAATACCTGCAAGTGTATCTTGTGAGCAAAAAACTAACTTCCTTTATTTTTATTCGTTTCACTCACTCCTCTATTTTAACCCACTGCTGTAATATATGTTCACAGCAGTCCCAACTTTTGTTGCCTGTGTATTCAAATGAGATTATTGAAGTGCTTTTTAACATTTGCTGAGCCCATTTGCAGGGTCTATGGTTCTTTTGGGTTTTAGCTGGGATACTGTTGGATTATATTACTGGTGCTACTTTGGGATGAATTGTTAAGTAGAAATTATGAGTTATATGTTCTCCATAAAAGCTACAAATGAACCTGGCTGGATATATGTACAGTAATCACCTGAAAACGCTCGATTTCCTTCTCATCTTGTTGTGTATGCGGCATCTCCTGCAAGCAGCAGATGAAGAAAGCTGTGTCAAACCTCGTCGTCCCATATCGGCCTGCAGGAGTCAGCCAGTTGCTCCACTCATGTAAAGCCCAGATGTTAGGCAGCACCTGCAACTCTCTGCACATCCTGATGAAGTTGGAGGGATTCTGGTTTACCAGAGCCCTCCACTTGGTGAGCTCACTGCTGCACAGATCATTCACTTGGCAATGCTCAATGCAACCAAACTCCTGTGTGCTTTTTATCAACTTTTCCTCCTTTATTGTAGACGCAACCAGCAGCACACCAGATTCCTCAAACGTTTCCCTCACCGCGCAGATCCGGAGGGCGACCTCTCCCGGGATGGGAGAGCCCAGTTTCAGTCTGTCTGTAGCAAAGATCGGTGGTCTGGTGTCCAGAGGCTGTTTGACACTTCTCAACCCAAAATTGGGGGAGCTGGTGAAAGATTTGAAAATGTCCAGCCATTCACTGGAAAAGTCCGACGCGTCCAACATACCCCCAGGAAACACATAGGCATTGGGCATGAATCCACTTTTACCGCTTCTTTTAAGCAGCAAAACGTCGTAATCAAAGAGGGACTTGTGGGGCAGGTGTGACCGTCCACAGCTGCTTTCCCCCGCCGGCGATGCCCTCAACGCTAAACTGTCCGCGCCACGCATGCGTCCTGCGGCTAAAATGAGCGTGGCCGCCTCTTTCCAGTGCTTCAATGCAGAGTTCATGGCAAAAACAACAGCGTGCTTTCTAAAAGTTTCACTCACTGACCTCTTACCGCTGTCAGCTGGCTGGCGAGGTTTGTTTTCATGGAAGTCACGTGATCCAGGGAGACGCGGAAAGAAGCTATTATCGCCATCTAGAGGCTGGAAGATCTACAAAAAGAAGACATGTTCCTTCAATTCTATCTATCTATCTATCTATCTATCTATCTATCTATCTATCTATCTATCTATCTATCTATCTATCTATCTATCTATCTATCTATCTATCTATCTATCTATCTGTCTGTAACAGATGGGGACATTTTTGCATCTGACCAATCAGCAGTGGCTTTGAGCATTTCGAACTTCAGTGATCTTCTGGAATTCAGAAAATTGTTTTGTTGTGGTTTTTTTGGCCGCTCCTACATTTGTGGTCATAACACTGAAACTAACAATGTTAAGCTGATGAATTATATTACCGCATGCATTACATTGTTCAACAGTTTTTCTAAATTTTGAGATAGGTGTTGTTTGTTTAGGATTTCTAGAAAACAGTACAATTGGAAAACATAAAAATGGTGGCAGCATTTTTTTTAATGTAACCTTTATTTTGCAAGAAAAATCCCATTGAGATTTAAAAGCTCTTTTACAAGGGAGTCCTGGGCAAGAGTAGCAGCAATATACAGAGTTACATAATGATTTATTATGACCTTATGGCAATTGGTATTATAATTAAACTGCATACATTGGTGTTTATTTTAATGAGTCTTATTAAAGTGATTTAGTAATTCAACATTTTTGATTTATTTAGCTTTGATTAAATTATACGTAAGAAAAAAAAGTGCTACCACAAGTAGTTTCAAAGCAATTTTTCATGTTTTCTCAAGTTTCTGCAAATCTGTCAAATGAAAATGATGCACTGCAGTACATATTCTTACTTTCTCACAGTTTTTGTTTTTTTTGCTGAATATTTTCTTCTTCTGACCAAGACTGATTTTTTTTGCTGAAAATTCACTCAGTCAGCCCCCTCCCCCTTGCATGTGTCTGAAACTTGGTCATAAGTTCTTGTTCTCAGGGTTAGTGAGTTCATATGCCAGTGTATTCTTTTGTTAGCAGATTATAACTGTGTCTGCAGCAAAGGTTCAAATTCTCCCAGAAGTGTGATAAACATTTCCTTTGTGTTTCATTGGTCGCTCCAAGTGCTGCAAGAACCAGAGGAATCCAGTGTTTGAAGTGAAAACAACAGCCAGTTGTGTTCCTGCATGTTCATTTTTGTCTGACATAACAAAACCTGACAATGCAAAGTGAAAAATCAAACTAATTTCAGATCCGTTTTGAGTTCTATTTAGTTTTACAGTTTTATACAATGTGTGCATTTATACAGATTGGTTCCCATTATGTGACTCAGCAACTTCAGAAGGCAACCCAGCACCAGCTGTACCTGTTCAAAGTCCAGGAAGGTTGACTGCTGGAAAATGGGTCGTGCAGTATCTGCTTCCTTGTTGCCTATGTACAGTAGCAGTTATTTCATGACTTAGTAAAACAGCACTAGTCTGAACATTCACTCCCCCAAGAGATTTGTATCTCCAATACCATCAATGTGTCAAAAAAACAACAAAAGGGGGCCAATTTGACTGCAACAAGAACAAAGGAATGTATCCTCTCATGACTGATTAAAAACAATTGGTACATGTTGATCTAGAGCAACAAGAGACTGTTGCTGTCCTCACTGATCCTGAGTCACAGAGTAACTTCCGATCAAACATCACCTTAGAACGGCCTGTACTATTCAAGATGCTTGAGAAAGTTGGCTGCCCTCCTATCCTCCTCAGCTTAAAACAGTCTTTCCTGAAAAACACACTGTGTAATTATCTCAGCCAGTTCCTCATCAGAGCCTTTCAAAACCAGAGGCGGTGTAAAAAAAAAAAACTTGTGTACTGTCAACAATGCTGTTTTGAAATATTCCTCTCATGCCTTACTACACAGGAGGTCCAGATAATCGCTTTGAGAAATCCAGGTCCTTATTTTTCAACTTTTTTTTTTGCACATGCAACAAAGTCAAATTTAACTACAACTATAAAAAGATATTAAAAAAAAAGGTCAGGAAGGCTAGGAACCAACTGTGCTACTGATTATTGGTACTCTCCTTGATATTGTGGACTTCTTCACAAACACAATTTTGCTATACATCAGTGAAGCATGGACGATAAATGCCTCCCAGGAATCCAGACTTAATTCCTTCTGCTGGCTGTGTGAAGGACAAGGTCAATAATACTGGCATTGTTCTGCAAACTAACATTATAACAACATCTCCACTGGATTGGTCATGTCTGCCATGTGGATGGTTAGCAAGTTAATAACAGATTTATTTGCTGCAAACGAAGGCTTTTGGAAAACTATTTTATGGACCAACGAGACAAAAACTGACCTTTTTGGAAGGTTTGCATCCCGTTACACAGCATTTCATAAAAAGAACATCATATCAACTATCAAACACTGTGGTGGTAGTGTGATAGTCTGGGGCTGCTTGGTTGCTTCAGGACCTGGACGACTTGCCATAACTGATGGAACCATGATTTCCGCCGTCTACTTGAAAATCCCGAAGGAGAATCTGCAGCCATCTTTTTATGTCCTGAAGTTCAAGCAGACTTGGGTTATGCACCAGGACAGTCGTCCAAAACACACTGGTAAGTCCACCTCTGAATGACTAAAAAATATATAAGGGTTTGGAGTGACATAGTCAAAGTCCAGACTAAATTTGATTGAGGTGACCTTAAACAGTCCATTCATGCCCGAAAACCCTGCAATGCAGCTGCAAATTCTGCAAAGACGAGTGGCCCAAAATTTCTCCCCAGCAATGCGAGAGACTCGTTGTCAGTTACAGTATCATTGTCACTCATTTTCAAAATGCATGATTGCAGTTCTTGCTGCACAACCAGTTATGCTTTTTCATACAGGGCCAGGTAGGTCTGGCTAGTTTTTTCCCCCTTTGATAAAGAAATCCCCATTTATAAAATGTATTGTATTTATTTGGGTTGCCTTTGTCTGACATTAAAATTTGTTTGATGATCTGAAACATGTAAGTGTGACAAATATGCAAAAACACAAGGAATCAGGAAGGAGCAACTAGTTTTTCATAGCACTTTATGATGGACAGATCTTGTTAGTTAAAGAGATAATATAGCCACAGGAATGCAATTGAACGCCATGCAGTTAAAAAAAATGTGTGTAAAGGTATTTGTATAATTTATTTTATTTAGGAGTGCTAATTGTAATGCAAAGTTGATTCATGTGTGTAGCACTCACCTGTTTTTTCTTCTTTGTCCTCTCCAGGGTCTTTGGGCAAATTTTTGACCAAGGGGTGTTGTAAGGGACCAAAATCAAAAATAGATAGCAATGAAAACAGGCTGGGAGGGAGCAGGGAGGGAGAAAAAAATGCACAGCACTTTAGACATTGTGAGAGAAAATCTCAGTTTTCCTTGTCCACATGAAAATGCAGAAGCAGAATTTTAAAAAATCTTGGCAAGAGTTTTTCATAAGTGCTGTTTTCAGTGACACAAAACAAAGTTTACCTGTGGACAAAAGTTGAAAAGGAACAGAAGCAGTTTAATTTACAAAATACCTGTGTTTTGGTAAATGTAGCTACAGTTACATCCTTCCTTGGACAATATCAAGGTGCACTATCACACATTCTTTGTCTTGCTGTACCTTAGTTTATTTTTTATCTATTTATTTTCTCGGTTGTATACTCTTGTAGATTTCTTGTATATATGATAATATTCTTGACCGTATCTCTATCTGTGTGACTATGTAAGTATGTAAGTGCTACTGGAACTTTAATTTCCCTGACGGAACCCTCCCAAAGGGATCAATAATGTTTTATCTAATCTAATCTCTAATCTAATCTAGTTCTCTGTAAAGATGAGAGCATTCAACCTACAGTATATAATATATTACATAGTATATAAACACCATTCTCCTGCTTGCTGTCACAACAACCAGTCCATTTGGTTGGCCTAAAACAGCTCCCCTCAGAGCCTCTTCTTATACAGAAGAAATGGTGAAAATGGTGGAAATATTTATAAAATATTTATACTAAAATGGTATAAAAGGAAAAATGCACAGGTGGATGTGAGACATCAAAGCAAGACAGGACAGAAAGCCCCAGCAATATGTGTTTAAAATAGAAAATGCGCAACAGATCATTTAAAAATAAATGGGCAGAAACAGGAGTCAATTCTTGTGACAGAACTGCACGACATGGACTAAATGGAAAGAGATTTACACACAGAAAAGCCAAATTAAAACCAGCACTAACACCTAAACAAAAGGTAAAAAAGCTTATAATGGGCTAAAGAGATGCAGTCGTGGACTGTGGATGATTGGATTAAAGTGATGTTCAATCATCAAACATAAATCTGCATTTGCCAAGGAGATGATTCAGATGATGCTGAAAATTTGGTCTGGTGCAGTTCCAGTACAACATTAAGATGAAAGAAAGAAAGAAAGAAAGTAGGTTTGGTGATGACAAAGTCCTTTTTTAGGACAATACAACTTGCCACAAAACAAAGAGTGCTAAAGACTTCCAGGAAAGGCACATCAGCTCAACAGTCTGGATCTCAATCTGATTGAAATGGTGGAAACAGGGAAAATACACAAATAAAGGTCCATGACAATGCTCAATCCTGCAAAGCTTATCTGTCGGTGACCATTTAAGAATACTGGAACCAGCTTGATAGATTCATTCACCAATTCAAATAATTAAATTCAGGTGTTCTAATCACTTCCATGGCCACAGGTGTATAAACGTACCTAGACACGCAGACTGCTTCTACAAACATCTGCGAAAGAATGGGTCGCTCTCAGTCTGACTTCACAAATGCGCTTCTGGAAGAAAAAAAAATCCCATAAACACACTCCTAAACCTTGTGCAAAGTCTTCCCAGAAGACTTGAAGCTGTTATAGCTGCAAATGGTGGGCTGACACTAAACCCTGTGTCACTCATATTTATAGGCCTGTGAAGGCAGACAAGAGAATACTTTTGGCAATATTGTGTATATATATTTTTTTCAAGTACTGTTAGTTTTTTGTATGTGGTTTTCTTTTCTTTTTTTTAACAGGTGCAGCAGTTGGTGAACCACTGTGTTTTTCTACTTGTTCTCTGTCCTCTTTTTCTCATATTTTCTCCACCCTTTTCCTTTTGGTCTTTTTTTTTCCTGTCAGCTCCGGCATTGCCACAATACACATACACTTATGTGAACAATGACACAAATGAAACATAAATAGAATAACAAGAAAAACACTAACAAGAGGAGCCAATAGAGAAAAGCAAACATGTATGGCACAACAGTGCATTCAGATCATGATTCTGATCGCAAAAACTGGCTGAGAAGACAGCTAGGCTTTTAAAAAAGGATTATCTTATCTGATCTGATCCGTAGTTATTCAGAGTGCAAAATCCTCCAAGACTCATAGTCCATCATCTCTTAAAACAGATGCCTATGAAGTTGTGTAAATAAAAAGTCTATCATAAAATAAATTTCTGTTTTTATTCCCCAGTGACAAAACATTTCTGGCATATACTGCACAGTTCAAGTTTCAGGTCATTTACATAAGCAAAGCTAACCATATGGACAAATTTCTCTTGATCCTCTCATTTCATTGATCATAAATGTCTGCAACCTAATCTGGGGAGTTCACTCATGCACTGTAGAAGCAAAGGGCAAGTTCATCTTTTTTGTGACAATTAATGCAATTAATATTGAAGTAAAGACATGCATGATAACATCTATTAGTATATTTTTAAATGTCCTACTCAGACATTAAAAAACATTCTTAAATGCAAGTTCTTTTAGAGGCTGAGAGTTCTCAAGAGAAAAAAGGAAATGCGGGACAGAGTGGAAAGAGAATGTCAAACATGGGCACACATACAAATGTACAAGCACACAACTGCAGGGGTGTCATATATCCTTATCAAAGAGGCATTGTGAAGGAAGTCAGGCTAGGTAAGTTCAGGCAGGAGGAATTCCTTCAGTATCATAAAGTTGTTTTGATTCTGCTACATTAACCCTGTGATCACTTTCAGTTTCTTACTAGGATTGTTGGACTGTTTACTAAGAAACAGATTAAGTGCTCTTCAAAAAAAAAAGAGTTAAAATCAAATAATGCTTGTCACATGATTTTTTTTCATGGTTATAGTATCACAGACAGAGTCTCACCCTGTTCTTACACTCAGTTACTGTTTTCCTCAAAGAGTTGGGGATTTCGGTGTGTAGATTTTTTTTATTGAATATGCAATATCAAAATTTAAGAAAAAAAACCTAATTGCAGCAGTTCAAAGCAGCCCCCATTTTCATAGCTTCTACTCAGTAGATTTCATTAACCCAGAACTTTGCCTTAACCCCATCCCCCTTCTTATGTAGTGCTACCCAATCACATTTGGGAACCTCCCACCAGAGGAGTGTGCTCAGTCTCATGGAGCTCCTGTTTTTTTTTTTTTTTATTTGCATCAGACATTTCTGCTCTACTTCACTGAACTTAGCTTAACATAATTTGTGCGTTTGCAACACTGTACCCGGGTTTGAAGAAGCTGCATTCAAGGTTCACTGACAACACTGAGGATTTTTCTCCGAGACACATGTAAGTTAAAATGAGTTTTTGAAATATTAATTTAGTTGGAATCATGTATCATATGGAATTAAGCTCCATTCAGTTTTATTTATATAGCACCAAATCACAACAGTCGCCTCAAGAGGCTTAGTTGCACATCAGCAGAGCTGATGTAAATGTAAATGTCAAGCAGGTCTATGCTGGAGAAGAGGTTAGTTATCCGATATATGTTAGGTGTTAACATTACAATTTGTAGTTAAACATTAGACTGAAATGTCACTCACACTGGCAATCACTGCCAATCTCTACCAGTTCCTGTAGTATAACTTTAATTCTGTACTTGGAGTTTATGATTATAATGCTAATGTATTTGCAGTTTGTCCCAGTTCACATGCATGACTGAATGTATGAGTGGATAAAGCAGTTACATAGTGGCATGGCAAAATACACCATTACTGGCTTAAAAAGCACCCACTACCGAATCTAAATGCTTTACTCTTGCATTGCATGGTAAGGCTGACTAAACTTTTTAAAAAACAAATTTTACAATTAAAAAAATGGGATCACAAAAATTATCTTGATTCTCAAAGAGTTAATGAATATTAAGGATTACAGTTAAGAAGATAGCTTTAAAGCAGAGATATTTAAAATTGCTATCATGTTTATTAAAAACTACCACACAAACGTCGGGCTTTACGTGATTCACCTTATAATAAAGTTAAAATCAACAAAAAATACAAATAAAAATATTTCATTTGGTTTCTGTAGATTTAATCTCTCTATAAGGCCTATCCTGAGCTGGTCCAGTGATATCTGATAAGATTAGATTTACAGCATAAAGTGCATGTGCCAAAGGGAATCAAAAGAATCAAAATTTGAGCAATCAAGCCATATTTGCTCCTGTTACTATAAATAAATCTGAAAGATTATGGGATTAAATGTGTGAATACATTTGGTCTTAGGTGGGTTTTTAGTGAGCTGTTTTTCTCATTTCTGAGAGACATTGTATAGCTTGATGAAAGGGAACATTTACTGCCTATGGAAGGACAGTTTACCCTGTAAACCTTATCATGTCGTAATAACCTTTTACTGGGACAACAAAGATGTAGTTCTTGTAAAAGTCAATGCAAGTGGTCCGTAATGTGTGCCATTTTTTGTTTCCTCAGAGACCAGCGGATTGCTATGGATGAAAGTGAAATAAGAAAGAGGAAGGAGTCACAGAATGGCTCTCCTGACTACACCAAAGATGATAAGGTGGTGGTGAAGGCCACTGCTCTTCAGAAAGATGTGAGTATGAGGCTGTGTGCCTGTCCTTTATGTGCATGTGGGTTCCTGAGAACAAGTCTCATTAGATTTTCACACTTTATGATCATCACCATCCTTACCTTTTAAAAGTAATGGGGCCTGGAACTGAGTACCAGGCAGTGCCACAACAATCGTCTCTACAGATTAACTCCACAATCATCCACTCAGCAGTGCTTTGCAGGCCCCTAATAAGCTCCACAAGCCCTAAGGTAAACTTATGGGAACTGAAGGGGTTTCCCCAGATAAAAATAATTATGATAATTTAAATTGTTGCTCTCATATGTGTGAATGGAAAAAGCCATTTGCAAATATTTTTCTGAAGACTTCTGCAATTCCCTTTCTGGCATAAAAGCCAAGCCACCGTCTTGCCTCAAGTAATGATTCTTATGTGGAGGAATTTTGCCCATACTTCTTTGTAATGTTGCTTCAATTCACAGAAGTTGTGTGACCATTTGCAGCATTTCAATTAGGTTGCGGCAACTGCAGCACCTTGATTCTTTTAATTTTCAACCACCCTGGGGGCCCCGTTCAGTCTGAGCTGCCAGGGGGTCCAGAGTCTTCCCAGTGTTCTGAGCTTATATTGATCTGTATTTATTTCATGTATTATTCTACAATATGATTAAAAAGTAATACACTAAGAGTTAAAAATAAGTTATTAAATAAGTTTATAAGTGTGTACAAAGTGGAAAAAAATCTTTTAAAAAAATGGTGCAATGCACCTTAAGTATTTGTTTTGGTGATGGCCTTATCAACCAACAGCTGGCATAGTCTGACATCATATCAGCCAATAAAGTTGGCTGTCCCGCCCATCCACTGCGTGGTGCACAGATTCTGCGCACACTGCATCAGACACAGACACAGTGTCATGTAATGCTGTGGCAGGCAGGATTAAGGACCCCAGTGCAGGACACCAGACACGGGCGTAAACTCAAACAACTCTAAGCTTTATTGCTGGAAAACAACTAAAACAGAAGTGGACGGGGCCAGCAGCATAACCTAGGAAACACACTTAACAGGGCTCGGACAACGAGGCACACAGCGGGGAATCAATGATGACGTTGTGACAACAGGCACTGAAAACACAGGACTTAAATACACAGGAGGATAACAAGGGAAGTGGGAACAGCTGGGAACACAGGTGACACGAAATACTAAGACACAACCAGGGTAAGCAAAACTGAACATGACAGACAGGGACCAGATGACTATCAAAATAAAACAGGAAACAAGACGAAGGAACAAAGTCGCAGACGGGACACTGGGAAACACAAGGAACTAGAAAACACCAACTGAGGACTTATACAAAAAGAGAACATAAGAGGTATCACTAAGAACCAAAAGAACCCAAAATACTGGGCTACCAGCCCAGGACCATGACAGTACCTCCCCCTCAAAGGTCAGCATGCAGTCAAGTTGTCCAGAGTCCTGCTATATTTGACTCAGGTGTGTTGAAGCAGAGACATCTAAAACTCGCCGGGCAGGGACTCTCGAGGCCTGGAGTTGGCTACCCCTGCCATACGGTTTAAGTTTGAAGATTGACTAGGTCTGTTTGAAACCTTCTACTTCTTGACCCTGATAAACTTCTTTGTAGTTTTGGCACGTGCTTTGGATCATTATATTGCTGCATGATGAAAGATCTCCCAGTCTGTTTGGCTGAATCTCTTTAAATTGACAGAGAAAATGTTTCTGTAGACTTATGAGTTCATAGTACTGCTGCGATCATGTGTGACATCAGTGAAGATTAATGAGCCCATCCCAGAAGAAGCCATGCAAGCTTAAGCCATGACATTACATCCACTCTTTCACAGATGAGCAGATCCTTACTCAATTTCTGGGGCTTGTCTCTGTACTACTTGGCAAATTCAAACTTGGTCTTCCTCTTTGCATCTTCTGGTGAAGCCTCTGTACTTTTTGTTCATGAAGTGTTCTGTCATGAACTGAGGTGGCAAACTCCAATGCAGATCACAATCAAGAAACCAAGAGTAGTAACCATGATCACAGATCTTTATTTCATAGCAAAAGGAGCTCAGGGGGTCTGATCCAAAGGTACAGGTTAGCCAAACTACCGGTCCGGGTGGATTATTCTGAGAAGACAAGAGAGGAAAGTTTTAGTCTCAGGAATGTCTACATTAAAAGGGCTGTCCGTCCTTGAGAGAGAAGATGGTGGCAGAGACCTTGCTTGGTTCTGAAAAGTTTGGTCTGTGGGGAGTCAGAGGTCCAGATTAATTGCCAGGTCCTTGAGCTGGAAAGATGTGCTGGAGGAGGGTAGGCAGGCAGTCCACTTTTTTTGCAACAGATTGAAGAATGCAGACTAAGAGGTCAAAAAGTAAGGCGTTAGCACACATACAGATTGCATTAAAGGCATGCAGCGCTGAACCTACTTATCACTCTGAGGAGGCAGATAATCTGGCAGAGACTGGATGGTGGAGCTGGTCCTGAAATACCATAGCTGATGAGGCTTGATATGGTACAGGTGCTCAGCTGAGTGGAAGAATCCGGGCTCCACCTGGAAGGGTGGAGATCCACTCAACCTCCTGATCCAGAGTGACAGGGAGGCTAGCAGGTAGCAGGCCGTGTTTCTTACAATGTTTCTGTCATAAACTGCTGTTTATTTCCTTGGTCTACCCGTTCAGCATTTGTTAATTAGTAGACCAGTGACGACTTTCTTCTTCGGGACATTCCATATTGCCATACTGGCCATGGCCAATGTTTGTTCAATGGCTTTGATTGATTTTCCACCTTCTCTCATCTTCACAATCGCTTGTTTTTCCACCCATAGACAGCGCTCTGGTTTTCATATCGGTTACTCCTCTAACTATAAATACACAGTTTGGACAGGCAAAACCCAAATCTGAAACTGAGCGTAGAAATTCAGCATTATTCATTATGTGAATGATCAATGTAACAGGACAAACCTGGGCACCAAAACATACCGGTCAGTCACATGTTCTAATAGTTTTACTCACAAGAAGAACATGTGGATTCAGACAAAAGGCGCTATCATCTGAACCATGTATCATATCAAGATGTAAATACTTGGAAATAAAAGTTGAGACATTGACCTTTTGTCTCAGATTGATTTTTTTTTATGTCAAACCCAAAATTTTTCAGTCTACAGCAAAAATGAAGGGATTGGTACAGTATCACTATCTTTTGGAGAGGAGTGTAAGCTAAGCTAGTAAATTATCTATTTGGTTCCAAGGACACTGTGTGACTCGATTCAACCAGTTCTGTCTTGAATTTGTTAACTATTGAAATCAACCAACTTAGAATCAAATGACACTGAAATGTTTCATTCACTATTTTATTTCATAAACCAAGTACTAAAGCGCAGAGATGCATTTAAGCAATGTGTAACTGTCAACATACTTATAAAAAATGTGCAAGAACATGTGAAGATGAAAGTTTCCTGAAAACAACTGTTGGCTTAATGGTATTAAATAACTGAAAAAAATGCATCTTTTTATTTCTCATGTGTATGCTCAGGTTGGTCTGCTGAGTGGCACTTGTCTCATTGTGGGCACTATGATTGGCTCGGGTATCTTCATTTCTCCAAAGTCTGTTTTGCTATACTCAGGAGCCGTGGGACCCTGCCTCCTAATCTGGGCTGCTTGTGGCGTGTTATCTACTCTGGGTGAGACCAACATTCAAACTCAGCCATCATTTTATTCAGCACCCCAGTGCTCTTGTTATATTAGAAATTTTATATTCTTTTCATGTCATGTAGGCAAATTATAGTGGTCAAAACAGGCAATAACTTACTTAAAATGTTGTTCAATTACGTTTCTCCACATTATCACTTTTTGCTTTGTTTGCCAAATTAGTTAATAAAATAATTAATCACAAAGTTGCCAATGTAAAGCCAGGAATATATACATGTAGTAATCTGCAATAAATAATTCTTAATATTTTGTGCTTCAAGCGCTAATTAATGTTGAAGTAATATTGATAATTATGGATGTTAGTTACGAGAATTCTTTTTCAATGATTTAGCATCAAAGGCAGTTTTAATGGTTGTCATGGTTATATATGGTCATATAATAAAGCTACAGGGAAGAAGCTGTTTCTCAGTGTGGTGATCCTGCTTTTAATGCTTCTCAGCCTCCTACCCGAGGGGAGTGGAACAAAAAGTATGTGTGTTGGGGTCCTTCAGGATGCAGGTGGCCCTTTTCCTCCATCTGGTGGTGTAAATGTTGGCGGTGATGGAGAAGCTGACTCCAGCAGTCCTCTGTGTGGCCTTCACCACCCTCTGCAGAGGGTCTGTTAAGTAGTGGAGGGAGTTGTTAATCACTTTCAGCTAATTTGGTGTTAATTAAATTAACAATAGGTGCACTAGAGGGGCAACAATGAGACAACCATGTGCTCACGCCTGGCACCATGGAGCCCAATTGGCATTTGCCATATGATGCCAAAATTAGTAGGTCCACCTCTGGCACCCTGTGCTTTTCATAGATTAGAGCAGGTTCCCCCTGAGCACATATGACAGATATGAAAGGGTCTGGAAGTCATGGAGAACATTATGCCTCTTGTAACACCATGACTAGTTTGGTGGTTGGTCAGTGGCTGTCTGGGGAGGTATATCAATGGAGGGAACCCACAGACCTCTGAAGCTAGGCAACGGCACCCTGATTGCCATTAGTTATGGGTCAGACCCTATGCTGGTGCAGTGGGTCCTGGGTTCCTCCTGGTACACGACAATGCCTGGCCTCATGTGACAAGATTATGCAGACAGTTCTTGGAGAATGAAGGAATTGATACCACTGACTTATCCCCAAGGTCATCTGACCTAAATCCAAAAGAAAACCTCTGGGACTTTATTTTTTAGTCCATCCAACACCGCCAGGTTGTACCTCAGACTGGCCAGGAGCTCAGTGATGTCCTGGTCCAGCACTGGGAGAAGATCCCTCATGACACCATCCATCAGCTCATTAGGAGCATGCCCCAATGTTGTCAGGCATGCATACAAGCACATGGGCACTATGAAACTATTGAGTATCATTCTGACAACATGGACTAGCCTGCCGCATGATTGTTCCACTTTTTGTGGTGTCTTTGAACTCAGCTCTCTGTAGGTTGATCATTTTAATTTCTTTTAAGCAATTTGGCATCCGTTGATTCCTAATACATTACCCAGTCCATATTAGTGTAGATATCAGCACGACTTATTTTTCCTATTGAAATCGGATGTGTTTCAAAGTGTTCCTTTAAAATTTTGAGCAGTATATTTAAATGATAGTGGCTGCTTGTCTTAGGTTAAAAAAAAAAGGAAATAATATTGTGTGATAGAAGTTTTTTTACAAAAACAAATATTGCTAAACTTAAAAAAAATGCATTCCCTGATTTCTGAAACATCCACCTATCCATTTTCTTCCATTTTTCCTTTTCAGGGTCGTAGTACTTAATACTAATATTAATACTTTTCTTTGAACTACCTAAAACATGTTAAAAGTCCCATCTGTTAGGTTGTTTTACATCTCTCTTTTCTTTTCTGTACATGTGGCTGCACAGGAGCACTATGTTATGCTGAACTTGGAACCATGATCACCAAATCAGGGGGAGAGTACCCTTATTTAATGGAGGCCTTTGGCTCTATTATGGCCTACCTTTACTCCTGGACAAC
>VUQK01011389.1:93237-104519 GCA_015106715.1 Bujurquina vittata
CACACACACACACACACACACACAATCACACACACACACACACACACACACACACACACACACACACACACACAGTACACTCAAATATCATCTCATTAATGGATAGACAGCTCTGATGAGAACTCATCTGCATATCATTATCATCACATTACTGTGCTTTTCCAATCAGTTACTGAATTAGCATTTGGATTAGAACCTCGCAATCATCCGGCGACCTTTCGAAAAACTACATTATAATGTGTCACTAATGAACATACGCTACAAATGAAGTCTGTGCTTGTTCTGATGGCTTTTGGATTCAGAAAGAATGCTTTGTGAATTGGGAGAAAAAAAGTATTTGGTTGCTTATTTTAATTTTGAAAAGTTTGGGGGTTAAATTTTGTGGGCTAGCTCAAGGTTTGCCTGACATTCACAATGTCTGGCTTGACTTTTCACTGTCTGCCTCACTGAGTGTTTTGCGATGTTAAATTTGGCTTAATGGTTAGATTTGATGGAAATGTCCAACTCTAAAGTGGCTCTAGGAAATGCACTCAACTCACTTATTTGGGCACCTGGGAGCAGAGAAAAGTCATGGTAAAAATTAACCCCGCTGAAGAGTCCAAACACAGAACTCAGAGAAACACTGAAATAGAACCAAGTATCACTTAAACAGTGAGCATGGGTGTCTATTATGGCAACATGACCTGTTTTCCTCCATTGGAGGGCACACTTGAATAAACAGAGGCAGTGAAGGGAGCCAGCACCACAACATGCACATGCTGACCCTTTTACAGTCCAAGATCCCCATCTTTCTGTTTTCCTTTGAAGACATCCCCTAGATTTGTGACTTACCCCCCCCCACCTGGCACAGCTCCCAGAAAATTTCTGGGTCTATCTTTTAATGTTAAGAACATAATAAAAAATGCTTTTCATTTTAATTATTAGGTTTCAAATGGCTATTCTCTTACAAATGTCCCATTAATAACTTTGCTTAATAGGCTTACACTTGCCATCATGAACGTCTTTCTTTCTTCCCATCCAGCTGCTGATTTCTTAAAAGTGACATTTTGTAATTTACCAAATATAACAGTATGAAAGATTATTGAATCCAGTGAATCTACTCAGTATTGTCGGTTACAATAATACCAGTAATTAAGTCTGATCATTTAAGCTGCGATGCCTTATGTTACCAACCAAATCAGGCTTTTACTGTCTACTGAAATGATCAAGGGTGTGTACTATATCTTATAGAGAATTTTCTAAAAAATAAAATTATTTTCATTTTGGTAATCACCCTTGCAAAAAAGATGCCTCCAGAACAGCTTTATTGTATCTTGGCAGTTGATTCAAGTGTCTGGAACACCAATGAGGATTTTCCCTCATTTGTTGTTTTAATGATAGTGTTAGAGATTGCTGTCTAATCTGTCAGTCCAAAATCTCCCATAAGTGCTTAGTGTATGATTCATTTTCATACCTCTTCTGACCTATAGATGGGAACCTTGCACTCCCATTGGGTTAGAAATGTTTGATCATATAATAACTTTATATTGATTAGAAATGACCCTTCTCTTTAAGTAGGCAAGCAGAGCCAAACTAAAGCAGCAAAATACCCCTGAAAGCACAACAGGGTGGGGTCTGCACAAATGTTTTTCCTTTTTTACCCAGATGTACTGTAAGCGCTACTACGAGAATGCTGGCACTAAATTTAAATATCTGCTTTGTAATGACTTAAAATCTCAAGCACATATGTTCACTGGTCTTATCTTATAAATCAGAGATGTTTTTAATTGGCTTCTTACTTCATACAGTTCCTGGTGTAGATGTTGATGAATAAATTTTTAATGACATGAACTGACCTCAGTTTACTCTGACAGCTCAACCGGGTCACACGATTAAAAGAAAATCACTTAATGGAGAGAAACTTGTCAATTTGGGGATACAAATGATGTTTATTTATCTCGTTATGTCTTATCTCTTTGTGTATGCAAGCTATCGTTCTTCCTTCAGTATAAGAAGACAGTGGATAAGATTGATAAGATGGCTTGGCTAATCATCTTTTCCATTTTGTTCTCCTTAAACTCTTCCTAGCTTCCTCACCTCCTCTTCCTCCCAAGATCGCTCTCCGTGCACTTTCCCAAACATCCCTTTTCTCTCTGTTTTTCCCGCAATTACTTTCCCCCCTATATTTCCTTTGATCTCCCTCATCCGCTCCTCTCCTTGCCCTGCTGAGGCTCTTCACTTATTTTAATTGAGCAACTTAAAGATCAGTGTCTGATGCTATCATCAGGAGTCACTCAAAGGTGAAACCACAGTGGATTATACTTTGAATATGTATGGGTAAAAAATATTTGGAATAAACAGATGTTTTTGCATGTTTATACTTTCCACATTTTATATGCACATAACCGCGTTTGTGTCTGATAGTGTCTGGGGTCGGGAGTGGAATTCAGCATGTAAAAAAAGAGAAAGAAATGCTGCTTGCTAATTGTATTGCTGTGCATGCTTTCCTCTTGCACCCACAGTAGTTTCTGTCTGTTTAGCAGCTCTTTGATCAACAGATAGCGAGATAGTAGGGAGGCCGCTTATGCTGGATTCCCCGCCTGACACACGAGTGGCTTCACTGCACATTCTGCACACAGTGGGAGGCTGGACTTTCGGTATGTGTGTGTGTGTGTTATGCAGGCATAATGAATGTGTGTCAGAGACAATAAAAGAGAGGAAGAAATATTTAGCTAAAGAAAGACAGTAAGTGAACAAGAGAAAAAGAGACAGAGTAAGAAAAACAATTGATAGGTAGTGCAAGGTGTTTTTACTGGCTGCCTGGCAGGGTCCTCTCTGATGTTTATTCTGCCTGTGTGTACTTCTAAACATTGCCGAAAGCCATTGCTGCTTCACAGCCAAGTTCTGATCTCTCGGCTTATTGTCAAAGGTGTTGTCAATGAGCATTTGCGCAGCTGAAAACTGCACATTGATGAAAAAGCATTTGCACTCACTGTTATTTGACCGACTTCAATCAACACACAGTGAGTGCACTACACTACACTGCAGAAAGTTCACTGTGAATGATATGAGAGACTTACATTGAAATAACAGGAAGAGTGCAAGAGCTCTCTTCCACCCCTGATATTTAGTAGTATTTATATAATTGCACAAATTGGCAACACAGTTAGATGTCCCATAAAAGAACCAGTGTTCAAATTCAAGATGGTGCAAAGTGCTTATGCAAATCAATAATGCTGTTGACTAAACTGTAATTGTGTTTTCTGATATACCCCATACACTACAAGCTTAGGCTGCTTGTCCTCCAGTCAGTAAGAGCCAGGCTGCCTATCTTGGGATGTCATTAAAAGATAACAAAGACTCTCATTTATGGACAAATGTGTTCACATAGATTTCCCATACAATCCATCTTGTAGAAGGCCTGTCTCTCATAATGGAAGTCATGAATCAACTCCCTTTATCGACACATGGGCTAATGCAACTGTAGTTAGTTAATCAGCATATTGTTCAGGCAGTGATTTGTTACTTTACCTATAAAACAAAGCTATTACATTGGTTACACAAGGGGTACAAAATTTGAGATATTAGAGCATACTGGGTTACCCCAAACACAAATTGCATACATCTGTTTTCTTAACTGCTTAGCCAGTTCAGGGGCACGGGGGTGCTGGAGCCTCACCCAGCTGTCATATGGTGACAAGCAGGGTACATCCCGGACAGGTTGCCTGTCTGTCACAGGGCTAACACGGAAAGACATTCAATCATTCACAGTCATATTCCATAAAATAAATGTACTGTAAAGTTAATCAACCTTTACCTTTAATCAAACTTTGTGGTGATTCATAGATTATCCAGACTTCTGCTTCTTTGAAGTGAAATTGAATGTAAAAGCTGCCTTTGTGGCTAAAACCTCCTTTTAAGAAGAAGCCTTCAAGGAGCCAATGCTATATCAAGGACGCTCCTCAATGCATTTTTACAGGGCGATGATGCTGTGTGAGGTGCAAAGCCTGCAAAATACCCAATCCATATCCCTAAGTGAATTAAAGAGTGGTCAAGAGGCTGCAAATGCATGCTGTCTAGCTGGATCTACATGCATATCAAAGATAATCCATAACAAGGGATACAAGGCTTTACATGTGACTTCAATGTTATGGGTATCTTAAGTGAGCTGAATTTTCCAACCCATGTTTGATTTAGTGTCTAATTAATTCCTAAAGTTCTTGTGTTTATTGCAGGGGAAGGGAGAGAGGATATGTGGTATGTGAGGAGAGGGGATCGTTCTTTGAAGTGGTGTTCTCCAAATCTCTAGAGGACAGCCAAGCCTGAGGCTGGACCCAGGCTGTGGAGAGAAGCAACAACCGCTTTTCCACTGTGGGGCCAGTACTGGGGCTTGCCATGACCATGTTTGCAGCACTGAACTGTCACTATTATCTGTTTATTTGCAACAATATATCCCATCATAAATGCAGTGTCTTAAGGCAGCAAAATGCCAACCCAAAATTAAAGGAATGCTTCGACTGAGACAAAGCTACAAAAAACAAAAAACTAAACTTTGCTAGCTCTTGTTACTGTACGCCCTGCACAAGAATAAATGCTCTTAGCAACACTAAAAAAAACAAGATTCTGCAATTCTCTGCGGCATCCCCGTCCCTGTGCCTAACTAGCTAATGAACTATCATCTATCTAGCGTCATTCCACCCAGGGCCCAGTTGTCCTCTGCAGAGAATAGCTTCTTCTTGGCAGGTCTTGCTGAGGGGAATACATGCCTCCTGGCTCTAAAGTAAAGTGTTGCCTTTTTCTGAAAGTCATTTTAAGGTGAAAAACAGAATTCAGTGATTCTACTTCTAAGCACCATTAACATTTGTGAACATAAAACAACTCAGTTGCCAGGAATGTCTGTAATGTTCCTTCATGTCAGCAAAAAAATAAATAAATAAAAAAAATAAAAAAAGAGATTCACTTGAAAGAAAAAATTATAAGTTGTCTACATGCTAATGAGCTAACATCATCTTAAAAAACAAGAACAGGTGCTGCGTCTAATCAGAAGAGACTAAACACAGGTGTAATTATTAAAGAAAGTTTCTGCTAAGCTTGAGAAATAATTTTTAGATGAATAAAGTTATGAAATATGTTGTATAAGGAAAGCTGTTCATGAGGATGATCAGACTAATCGCCACCATTTATTTGTATTAAGCCACTGAATGGGGCATTGATTAAAAAAGATGGTTAAGAAGCAATTTTAATGTTCAGATAATGCTACAAAGAAAGAAAAACAGTAAATGCATAATTTGTAATATTAGTTCTTCAGGGGACATTTGTTTTTCTCCACCATCTGAAAGTGTAAATCTTGAATCGGACTCACTGCAGACATTCTGACTCATGATAAAATTACATTGTGATAAATGATCATAATTAGGCATAGTGGCCATTTATTGCATTTTTCAGTTCCAATACTTGACGTTACACTTTAAATTGTTATAGCAGGTAAAGTAGTTACTAATAACACTAAAAATGTGTGCCTTGTATTTGAGATGAGCAAGCCTTCAAAACATGAATTTAATCCAGCAATGTATCAGCTTCAAGGAATACATTAAAGCTGGGGTAAGCAATATGTTTTTCACATCAGTGGGGGGGAGAAATTGATAATAATCATTTAGAATTTTGTAATTCAAGTTGCCTGTGAGGAAACTAGACTCCTGCATCTTCTGACTCCCTTTTTATGCTTTACAAAATGCAGCCAGTGACTCAACATTTTTGGACAGTGACTGGCTTTTTCTCACATGTTTCAAGCACACATGAAGCACTGAATTATGTTTAGCTTGTATGAAGCTATAAGAATAATCAATAATAATGGTTTCATAGATCATATGAATCCACTATTCTTGAAATAAAGAATATTAAAACTCACCAATCTGGTTCATTTTTCACACTTCACACAATATCCTAATATTGTTTTTTTTGTTAAAGAGACGGCGGATACAAGTGTGTGTTTACGTATATGTATATGTACATTATGTAAATATGTAAATCTCTTGGTGTGTTACCAGGGTTGCTAAACCAAATACATGCAGCAAAATGTAAATAAGGATTTACAGAGCATAAATAGGAAGTGATGATTATTAGTTACTAAATAGTGGAAAAGATGAGATTAAATAAGCTTATGCTTCTTTCTACTCCTTTTTGAACATTAGAATTATTGTTTATCTTATTTTTGTTTAGTTCTTGTACTATTGTACTATGTTCTATCTATCTATCTATCTATCTATCTATCTATCTATCTATCTATCTATCCATCTAGATTTTTAACTTTTTGTGTGCGGTATGTATACCGCAGCTTTAATTTTGTTAATACGTTAAAATGTTCTTTTTAAACTCCTACATGTCAGAGATGTCAACGTATGTCCAGTGGAAAGGGTCTATGACAGAGTTTAGGTGTTTTGCAGTTAAGCTAAAGGGTTAAGGTTAACCTCCCTGGGTGTCTCATCATTGTGCATTTCTGAAAAACGCAGGAAGTGTCATTTTGTTTTTAGCATAGTGAAGACAAAACGAATACATTGATTCTTTTCCTAAGATACTTTACATTTTCAGTACTCTGGGCTTTATAATTGCAGGAAGGGAGTTTTGTCTGGATCATACCATGATGACGAGTCCAAAAGGAATCCTTTGAAATTGGTCATTTACTGAATTCAAATGACATTCAGTGCTTACAATTATCCTATCCTTACTTATTATCATTTAGTAGTTCGTACAAATACATCAGTTTTTAACTTTCGTCTTTCCTGTTCCTGACACACCTCCCCCTCTCTGCCAGTGGTTCGTTCCTCACTCCAGCTGATCGGCCCAGGATCCCTGTTGGTTCCGTGGGTTGCTGGCTTTGACGGCCCCAGCGTCTTAACATCGACTTCAAGTATTTTAATTTGACGGAGTCGGTTGACGATCGTGCCGTCAAATTGTCCGTGTTATACTGAAACGCTGAAGAATTATCTGGCCAGAGCGTCGGTTGTATGCTTGTCAAAGCCAAGGGAATCTAAACGAAAATACGAGGCCCTCACTCCATCCACGGATTCACCTGCTACACCGACAGCTTGACAAGGGAGACAGACATGGGCGACACGGGGAGCGAGGGCAGCAAGCCTCCGAGTAACGTTAACGTTATACCCCCTCGCTGCCCCTGTGGGTTCTGGGGGTAAGCAGAATAACATGTCAAACGTCTCGCTTTCTAATGCTTTCTTTCTCTGCGAGCAGCTAGCAGAGTCGATAGCCACTAGCATTAGCAGCTCAAACAGGGATGAGCCGCTTTTCTCCTTATTACCCCCTCCCCATTGTTTTGTAGCATTAGCTACTAGCTAACACTAGTTGGCCTCGGTAACCTTTTCCTGCAAAAGAAGAAAAGCAGGGTAGGGAGTGTGGGCTAAGCCTTCCAGGGAACGCGACAGGTGTGACAGCGTTAATGAACTGGATAGTGAACGTGTTAAGTTCATGCATGAAGCATTTAGAGATGTCAAAGTGAACGACTATTAAACCATAAGCTGGACTCTGGTAGAAAGAAGCGAGCAACTGGTACTTTAAACTGAATGCCGGAGTTGCACAGACTTGCGACACTGTGCAATAATCTTGGATGTGTACAGTTTGAGTCGTGTGTTGGGGCATATGTTAACTTTGCAAAACAAGTCATACTGTATGAGCTCAAGCTAGGTTTTGTGAGTTTATTGGCATGAGCTTTGCATAATTATGCATGAGATGCTGTAAAAAAAGACATAAATTTGTTGATGTTTGCGCTTGTTGGTTAAGTTAACTTTACAAATGCCACGTTTTACAAAACATGCCACATTGTTATATTTTAATAAACAATGGATTCAAAATGTTGGCCTTTTAGTGGACATATTTATAACTGACTGCATTTGTTATCGCAATAATAAATGTAGTTAGTTTTCAGCAAGTAAGAATCATCAATACGTGGCACTGTGAGACAAGAAAGGACCCTCAATTAGTATGCACAAAGTGAAATGAGTCAACTGGCATTCAAAAGTACCTGATTCCCTTTGTGTATATATTTTACAAAAATGACACCTAGCATTTAGATTAACATGGAAGTGCTATACAACAACAAAGACATTGGAATCCCAGTCACCAGATCTCATCAGAGAATGTGTTTTCCATGAGCATAAGCAAAATTCATTTTTTTTCATGAGTTGGTTAGGATCTGCCTGATTATAGTCTACCAGGGTTATAAATATCTGTGTAGTCTGCAAAATAATGGTATCCCTACCATGATCTTATGGCTTTGGGAAAATGAGGTGGTTACGGTACCATAAGCATAAGAGTACCATATTGTTTTTGTTTTTTTAATGCATGAAATGTCTTTTATATTTAAAACAGACCAATGTAGCACTGAAGGTTTGTCCCAGTTTTTCTGCTTTTTTTGAGCAAATTCTGTTACCACATCCATTTGAAATCAGATGTCACAGTTGTGGCATGCACTCTGATTATATTCACTGTGCTGTACTTACTGCTACATCAGTCTATCAGAAAAAATATCTCTACAGTAATTTGTGTTGACTTTCCATTTAGATTAAATTTACATTGAAATCACACTTTGTCTAGCATTTACACAATTTGGTCCTTCCCTCTCAGTTCAATAAATTAAAAACTTTCCACCTGGCTCACAGATTTTCTTTTAAAAATCCCAGGGGGAAGATACACACCTTTAAAAGAAGTATGCAAACTACTGTCATTCATATACAAGGCACATAACATTCTTTAAAAACAGTGCAAACCAGCTTTGTTGTAATATTTCCCAGGTATGACACCATGTACCAAATCTAAATTAACTTTTTTTTTTCGTAGGAGCAAGTTTCTTTTAATAATATATCAAAAGTTTCTATTTGTTTTCTCTCGTTTTCCCCAGTATGAATTTTTTGAAATACTCATATTTCTATAAGGCAGTCAAAGATTATAATAAAATCTGTCTTTTAGGATAAAGGGCCTAAATTTCCCCCAGTGCCTTTTATTTACTAAGAGTGACAAAATTTGAGAGATTGTGCCACTCACATTATTAGTTATAGAAGTACTGCGGGTCAGAAAATGCATTTTAACATTTTTATTAAAATATTTCAAAAACTTTTTTTTTAAATCAACAATCATCTCAACAATGATGCTCAGTAATTCAGCTCATATGAATTTTCTTTGGAGAAATAAGTATTACTATACCGGCAGCATTTATTTCATTTGAATCATCATAATACAATACCAAAGCAAGTGAATGCACAAGTTCTATTACCTGGATAGCTGGTGTTATCAAAGTTAACAAAACATGTTCAACTTAAACATACATTAGAATGTCATTAAAAGCCAACTTAATTCTTCTATGTAATGTAAGCCTCTCTTTTATGCTGTCCTATGTATCTGCTACCAGTGGTGGTACAGTATGTGTTGTTATGGCACTAAGCACACATCCTTTCTTCTTGGTCAGAAATGACTGTTTATTGGGTTGTGAGGTTGCATAAATTGAATTAAAACATTTTGCAGTGCTTCCGAAATAATCCACGGCTGCCATACGTAAACGTATATTTCAAAAATTCATTTTGGGAAAATGAGTGATAATACGATCACAACTTTTTGATATACCTAATAGAAATGAGCTCTTTCTAAAAAGTTGATTTGAATGTGGTGCATGTCATGCCTGGGGAATATCACACCAAAGTTGAATGAAAATGTGTTTTTATTTTATTTTATTTTTTTGGTATTATTCAAGTCTTAATACCTGTGCAACTATTCATCTTATTTGGGCTGTTATAAAGAATATTGTGTACCTTGTATATGAGAAGCTGTAAATAAAATATCAGTCATCTACTTGCAGAATTGTGGTTTCTACAGGCTTCCGAATCTGCTGTCAGAGATTGGACAGCCAATATATATAATTGTTTTATTTTATTTTGAGAAAACTAATTATAGTAAGGACCTGAAATTACATAATTCCTATTATGTAGTATTGTGGATTTTTTTCAGGCATGTCTGACAGGGTCAGGTGGGAGGCATTTGATTGAACTGAATGACTCATCACAGACTTTTTTGAGTACCATCTCCAGAGTCATAGCTGCCCGCCATGCCAATCTAAGAGCTCAGATGAGACGAGGTTTTGTCTCGTTTCTCGCTCACTTGCTTACATTCACACATTCGGTCAGAGGGAGACAATAGAAGCTGGATACTAGAAGGACTATGTTGGTTTTGTGTAACACTTAGTGGAAAGCTTTTGGTACACACATGGGAACATGTTGTCATCAGCACTTCACCTGTTTCTGTCAGCTTGTTCTGTAAGAAACACAATTTTGTCCTAGTATTTTAATATGGCTGGAATGACAAAGTGTAATATTTATTGTTCACATTTAATTTAGCAAATTTAGGAAAGGAGTGTTTAAGCTGAACCTAATACACATAAAGAATAGTTCCCAGTCTCTTCCTCACAGTGAGGAAAACGGCTTATTACTTCGACTCTTATTGAATCAATATTTGATATTGGCATATACCGAAAGTCAAAGGTATTGGAGAAGTGTATTCTTGTTTTTGGTAAATCCAGTGGCTTTAAAAACCTGAAATATAGAAAATGTGATTCAGATTTGCAAAGAATCAGTTACTAATGTGCAGCATAGTATTGCTGGCAATGACTTAAGTTGCAGTTACATAAATGCTTTGTTGTGTATGGCAAACTAATTGTGGCACCACCCTTTTTTTTAAAGATTTCATATTAGCACAAACGATGTATAATGTTGAAAATAATAAGCATCACTGTTGACAAGGCTATAGAAAATTACTGGATAAGTCAGGTAATTGCTTAATCAATTAGTTTATTAATTTGTTCTGTATTGCTATCCACAACACAGCATTTTCGATCAATAGAAGCACTGAATGTGGCAGTAGTTTGTAGTTTGGCTTTTCTTTCTGCAAATGACACAAAGCTGAAAACATATTGTTCCACACTATAATGGGGTGTTATAAAATATAACAATGATATACCAGACCTCATAGTTTATAGTTTATCATCAAAAGTAACTTCCTATTTAACTTTCTTCCATTTGTGAGAGGGGCCCCCTGATCTGCTTATTTGTTTATGTTCCAGGTGACTGCTCAGCTGTGTAAGTTGTACGGGTAATGCTAAGTTGCCTTTTATGAAATGACAATAAGCTAGATTTTAGAAAGTGTTCAGGTCAGTGTTCTCTCCAGGCATTTTTCTATGTGTGTAAGAGGATGTGTAAAAAAAAAAAAAAAAAAAAAAAAAAGCAAAATTATTGAAATTAGAATTAAAA
>VUQK01011389.1:104539-123143 GCA_015106715.1 Bujurquina vittata
AAAAAAGAAAAAAGGAAAAGCATAATTATGGAAATTAGCATTGAGCAAAACATTAAAAATCCTTTGGGCAACCTCTTTTCAAGGTATGACCTTCAATTTTAGAGTATTTATGAACAGTATTTAATCCTAAATTGGCTGGTTGTTTGATATTGTGCTGCCCTTACAATTTCTATTGAGGATCGCATCAACAAAGAAAATTAGAGTAGGTATTTCTAGTGCACATGTAGAAGTGCAGGGTAGCTCTTCTTCCCTTGTAACAGAAAACTGTGTCACTGTTTTACCCCCAATGACACCAAATATGCCATCATCTCATAAGTAATTGAGCCACATGCACTGGTGACAGTATGTCTTTGATTGCTTTCTATTACCTGAGTTCTAGTTGTATTCATTTTACCTGTCATTTACCTGCTCATGTCAGGAGCATTTATTAAAGCTTAATTCCTTTAAAAATATTTATCACCCTTCCAATAGTTCACTCCTTTGTGTCACTCAGATTGAATCACCGAGGCGACCGAGCCCATCTTACTGTCTGTTCCAATCAGATATTCTCATTAGTAACAGCAGTGGGCCAACTATGAAATAGACATGTTGTGTGCACTGTGTTGAGGCTTCACTCAGCTTAACAGCCATGGAGCTATTATTTTTTTCCCCCTGCATAGTTTTTCTCACCCTTCCTCATCCCTTTTTAATTTCCTTAATGAATCTGTGGTTTGATTACCTCTGATTTGTAAGGTTGATAACAGGATATGATTTGATGTTTACCCAGCATTGGCTTCCTTCCTGCCTGAGAGTCATGAGGTTTCTCCTCTATCCTAACTTCTTGCTTCCTTCTTTCCCTTTTATACCTGAGACTACACACCAGGAGACTGACAGAAAGTCCTCAGGTTGACTGCAGCTGACCCTACATTTAGAAATGAGGACAAAGGTGTGCAATGGAGCGCCCAAAATAAATAGAATGTGACTGATAGCAGCGACCGTCACGCTCAGTGCACAGACAGTAAGGACGAAGGCTGGAGAGGAAATGAGAGGAGCCTTTCTCAGAGCAAAGCCAGAGCCATCTGTTGTGAAAGAGCTGTGCCACTGAAATCAGCAAGGCTCCATAACAATGGATAACTTATATCAAAGGTCTTATCTGCCATCGGGAAGGAAAAGTATGTTCAGGAAACTGTAACTACCATGCTGATACTTTAACCCTTACTGCTGACCACTAGCTGTGACTAGATGATGAATCAATTAACTGTTGCAAATAACTATATGATGGAGAGTGGAGGGAGCTGCATAACAATCAGAGAGACAAGTTGACTTTTATTCAGCTCTTTTTAAAGCAGTCTTAGGAAGTTTGTGATCATAGTGAGACAAATATTTATTTGTTTAGTGATCTGCCTGTTCATTTAAGAGTTATAATAGCATGTAAATATAACTCATGCTCTTTTTTGTGTGTTGAAAACTGGATAGTTGTCGATAACCGGAAGGTGTGTTTGAAATAAAATAAAAATACCGTTTTGGATTTTAATCTGAAATTGTATTTTTATAAATGTACCTCAGCAACATAATGAAAAGACTCAACAAATTTCATGTCTATTTTAGCCTCTCTTCTCCTCTGTTCGGCCTTGGTAGGCTCACACTGAAGTGTGGCTGCTTTGGTTCCGGTGAATAATTTATAACGAGCTCATGTCCTGCTTATCTTAAAGTTTATCCTGTCATTCTGTTGCTTTTTTTTTTTTTCCCATTAACTCTTAAGACTGCTTTATTAACACAATTGCATTCCCTCTCTTTTTCTCAGGTCAAGCAAAACAATGAATCTCTGCTCAAAATGTTTTGCGGGTAAGTTACTGTTTGTTTGGTTGACTGATTTTGCTGTCTTAAAACCTCCACGTGGATGCACAGAAAATTTTCCACATGCCCATTTTTTTTTCATAGACACTCAGAAGAAACAGCCAAACGATGACTGTGCTCCAAAGGCCTCTTCAAGCTCCAGCAGCAGTCAAGCAGACATCTTCTGTAATGAAACAAACAGCAGCATTAGTCAGTCCCTGATATCAGAGGGCCCTTTGCCCGGAGAGATAGGCGTGACATCTGTACCTGTTCAGGACGGTAAGACAATCAGCAAGTTCTTTTTTCTGCTTAGTAATATTATCTATCGGATTTGTAATGCCTGCCTTACACATGGAAATAATGTACTGACTAATAGACATCAAATTTTAAAATGTGCAATGGCACACCTTTTATGAAATTGAATTGTCAAAACTAGAGCTTTTAGATGAGGGCATTTTTCTGTAGAAGACTGTTATTAGTTTCTATCAGCTGAAGCAGCAGCTGCAGTACCCCTATCCTGGCTATATTTGTCCTCATGGCACAGATAGAATGATAAGAAAGGGCATCTATTCAGAAGTGAAGGTTTTAAGAGGACACCTACAATTGCCAGGGCATCAGTCATTGCTATACAGTGACAAGGTTATTTGTGGAGGCCAATTCATAACAGGAAAATAAAGCGGTTACCAAATGGACGTGCAGAAATGGTAGAAAAAAAATTCCACACTAATCTGGTTCCCCTTTACCATAGGGCATACTTTAATAAAATACCAAAACGCATAGCTGTGTACATATGATAGTGCAGATTTTTCGATTTAAAAAATTGTAGCTCCAGGAACTGGCTCTTAATAGTTTCATAAACTCTACTTTATTTATCTGCCACCAACTGGTTATACTTGTCTGATCAGGGACTGAATGAGTTTCCATTTAATGCATGAAACTGATGCTAAAATATTTGGCTCCATAGCAGAAAAAGCAATTGGATGTAATCAGGAATAATATTGCTTAGCATGAGAAAATAATACCACCTTACTAGCAGCGAAAGTGTTTAATGTCAGCATTGTAGGAAAAGTCAAGATATTTGACTCAGATGCATTTCTAGTGTTACACACTTTTCACCAACTTTTTAAAAACAATATCAAGAACAGGTGGATCGAATAACACACATTTGGTACAACTCTTATCTTTTTACCACCCACAGCCACCCTGCCTCTTGCCTGGCTTCAGTCTGCACAAATGCACACTGCAGTCTTTCCTTCACAGATTTCTATCATAGTTGCTGCAGGGAGGAAAAAAAAAATCATTGTATAATAAAGGATTTCATATGCCTCAGTCACGGTCTTTTCATTCTGCTTCCATATTGAAGATGGTACCCAAATATCTGGGCAACCACCAGCAGATTCTTCGACAACTTTTGTCCTCAGCCTCTTAGGATTTTAAACTCTGGGATGTATAGCATCTCCTACTCCATGACCTGGTCTGTCAAACTATTGCAGTTTTGACAGATCAAACTTTTTTTTTTCTTTTTTTTACATGGCTGAACCGCTTAAATATTAGGCTTCTGCATTTGTATTTTACTTTTTTTTTATTTTTTTGGTAGTGTGCGAGATGTTCATGTTCATGATTTTGTATGTGTGGGTGCATAAATTTTAAAGACATTTATACAATTATACAAATGTTTTCTCTAACTGTAGATTATTTGTTGTTGAATAATTTTTCTGTTGAGAATCACATTAAAGGAAGAAACTAATATTCCTTTTCTCCCTCCTGTCTTCTTTTACCCGCTTTCCCTCCCTCTTGTTTACTACATGTCTGTCTCAGGAGTATCCAGCAAAGACACAGTCTTGGGTTCATTCTCCACTCCGACAAAACGTGCATTTGAGTCAGGTATGCCTCAACTCTAAAACAGCAATATACATTGTTGTATTTTGCACTGTGTTCTTGTCATGTGGACTTAGAAAGCTCAGATTGGAGGACCCATTAGCATCAACAGCATTGAACTGATCCAACATGGCTGGGTTAATCATTCTTCCAGGGCAAGCAGCAGGCAGCAGGAAATTGGTGATGCAACAGAATGTGCCAAGGCAAATGTAAAGCCAATCATGCTGTTACTAGAGCGAATGAAGACCATGAATATACAGTACAGTATATGCACATGTAGTTACACAGTATGATGACGTGCAGTATGGATTTTAAAATGGCAAAAGTCATACAGAAAATAAAATTGTAGCTTCGTGGTTAGCAGCATCATAAATTAATTCTATAGATTTAAAACATAGATTTTAATTAATGAAGAGGAAACGCGTCACAGTGGCACACCACATGTTCACCTGTGAAGGACACAGCATTATCATTAGCACTAATGGGAATCTACTGAATGAGGTCTATAAAACACTGCAAACTGTGTCCTAGTGTGGATTTGCCTTTACTATGCTTTTACCCTTAGGTGGCACAACCTGCTACACTCAAATGCGTGCACACTCACACATGACAAGACTACTAGAGAGTAGGCAAGGCTCAGCAATGGTGTGTGAACATGTTGGTTCCGTGTCTAATAAAGCAGGATCATGTGAGTACTGTGCTGTAACACACATGCCCACACAGCATCATTTAAACCTTTTGCTGTTGGTTGAGTTGACATTTCACTTTTTATAGTCTCTCTAAATTGGGGCCATGTGTATTTTATTTTAGAGCCTGGATATGCTTTGACTTTAACTTTTGTACAATCTTTTACTCGAATTAAAGCTACAGTAATTCATTCAACCGCTCATCAGTTTACAGTGGAAAGGCCTTTCCTTCAAATATTTTTTTCCCTGTATCTCAGTAGTTGTTCACCCACATTTAAATTTGACTTTATGGCTTGCTAAATTGGCTGCCGAGATCTTCTAGGATAACACAAAGCAGGCAAGAATGAAGCTTTTCTTTTTCACAACATGCAATTGCACATACGCAGACACACATACACACAAAGAGATCGATGGAGCAGGCTAGGAAGGGATCTGACTGTTCAGCTTGGCCTAGTTCTCAGAGATTTATTGAGCGCTGATCTGCATTTCGGCCAGGCCAGTGAAAAATTCTGCAGATTGATGAGAAAAGCTGAGTTGAAATTCCAGCCAACCAGTAAAACCTTGCTACATACTCCTTCTGTCTCAGGTGCTGGTCTGAATATAATGTAATGCAGAAAAACTATTAATCTCTTTTATTTTTTTTTAAATTTAACACAAGGAAGATTTTTTTTTCAGTGTGCCATCATCTGTGCTCTCCCAGCTGCAGACTGGACTAAATCTGAGAATGTTGTGTTGGAGGTCCAAAGATTCTCTTAAGTTCTTGTCAAAGCTGCAGATGAATACTTTGTGGATTATTTGTTAAATGGGGTAATAATACACAGTAAAGAATATTTTTTGTCTTCAGGTATTTTGTTAGATATATATTTTTTCACACCATTTTAGATTAATTATTCTTTGCATGTTTTTCCATCTGCAGCAGAAAATGGATCAATTTTTCGTTTCTCTAATGCAACTTATCTAATTTTTATCGACTGAAGTTTTGTTTATTAGTAATGTAATCACTGTCTGGACTGATTTAACTCCATAGAAGCATAATAAAGATTCAAAATGCTCTTCATCGCTATTACGATGTTGCTATTCATTTTGCTGAAAGTCAGTTTAATGTAGCTCCAGACTTTCACTTCTTCAGTACATTAACAGTATCATTAAGAACTAATTTTCTCAGATATGTAAAATTTAAAATGATAAACATTTATTTGTATTGCACTTTTAAAAACATGGTCCCAGAGTAAAATCTAAAATGATAAAAATGAGATGCTGTGAACGGAGGTTTTAAAGAGTGATTTAAAAGTAGAGACTTTTAAATCACTCTTTCAATTCCACAGCTGCAGGGTTCTAACAGGAAATGCCCGATTTCTAAAATCAAAAACAAATCTAAGTGCTTTAAGCACACTAATTGTAGCTAAATGTTTTTCACTTATGTTTTTTTCTGTTTTAAGCCTCAGAGTCAGAAAGCGATGTTTCACCTGAAAAGCGAGCAAGAGTGTGTGAGATCCCAGAGGGTGAGGAGTCGTCATCATCATCGTCGTCGTCATTCTCGTCTCGCAGTGGTTCTAAACAGCGGAGCCGTAAGCGTTGCCATCGCTGCCAAACCAAACTGGAGCTGGTACAGCAAGAGCTGGGTTCCTGTCGCTGTGGTACGATCACACATCTTTATATGTACTCTATTAACATCTGCATCACATGATCCGGCTCATTGACACACGAAAGCGTATGCATTAAGTACATACATAATACTGATAGGTATTATAAAGACCTCACCTCTGCACATGTGTGAGGTAATAAAGTGGCCTAATATATATATAAATACACTTTGGTTAACTTGGTAATATTTTGTGAGTGTGCAGAGGAATGCTTCCAGTACCTGGACATGTGTTTGTGTGTTGACAGAAATATAGATGACTGCTTTTGCAAGCCTTGGGGGACCATTACAGAAAGCCTAAATGTTTCACATTGCACATAAAACATAAGCCAATTACCACAAACGCTAATGTAGTTCAAACCAATACTTGGCTTGCTAATCAACTTGTTTGCATACAAATTAAAGTACTTGAAAAGTCAGAGCTCTTCACTGCTTAAAGACCAATCTGCTTAAACCAATGCAATAATTTCTAAATTGGAAAACGACTTTCCTTTTTTTCCACCAGGCGCTGCTTAATACACAGGCCATCCATCCTTAATAGTCCAGTGCTTGCTATGAAAACATGCTTTTTACAGACTGAAAGGGAAATAGTGGCAATTATAGTGATTTCTGACTATTGCAGTAATTGCAGATTACTTTGCTAATGGTTCTGCAGAATGTTCCACAGTGTAAGCCAAGAAGGTCTGATAATGAGTTGAAAGGATGAATGCTTTTCAGATTGTATTGGGGCGAAAAGATAGCTCGAGCAGTGAATTTGATCCAATGTTGTCACTCTCAGTAGTTCTCTGCTGTAACACAGTTACTCTTTCTCCTACTAGGTGTTAGTATAACACAAAGTGAAGGCACTGGAATTGAACAGCTAATTAAATCATATCTTTTGATGTGGCGCCCTAACAGAAAAAGGAACTAAACCATTTTCTTTGAACTTAATAAGAATGGTTCTACATATTTTCAAGGATCACGACTGCACTCTTCCCATAATTGGTAACATGAAATCTCTCTAATATAATGTGCATGGCTAAAATTTTAAATTCTTCCAAATTCAGAAAGATAACCAGGTATGGATGAGATCAGGTAGGGCTACAAGCTAAAAATTTGATTTCTTGTTGGCCTTCTGACCTCTTCCTAAAATGTGACAGCGGTTTAAGTAATTATTAATTTGGTCATACAGCACAGTTTAATCACACAGTGGCTGCAGTATGTCTGCCCTTGCTAGCCTGCTGCATGTTGTGAAGCAGTGGGGATGATGGAAAAACACTTTGTAAATAATTAGCCTATTAATTAATGTCTGCAGTTCAATAACTGGTGACTCAGTTGCTGGAAATTAGATTTAGAGGTTATATTAAGACCAGGAGCCCAATGCCAAGACATAGATGTTATCCAGAGTTAGATCCCCAGAGGTGAAGGTCCTCATCCTCTACATTTCTAACCAAGGGTGGCATGCTGCAGGTGCAGGAGACAGGTTGGGCTTTGGTAACAAGACGGATCACTAAGCCAGTGCAGCCAGGTCTGTTTTTGGTGAAGAGAAGTAGGGATTGACAGGTCCAGACATGGAAGATGTTATTATAGCCACAGCCTGACATTTTCCAGGCATATAACTGGATATGTATAAGAGTTTCCTTTACAATATGTGTGTGCACGTCAGCTCTTCCTCAACCTTTATTAATTTTTGCCTCTTCGTAAAATAAATATTTTAGATAGGTTGGATTTTATGTAGTAAAATCTTTGGAACGTACAGTTCAGAACTTACACATAGATTGTATTTTGTGAGGGGAAAAAAAAATCGTAAATCACGCCATTGCTTCTTAGCTCATTAATTTTTTTAAAAGAACTGAGTTCACCATTTTGTTAGAAAATACCAGCAGTGAGTTTTGGCAAAAGATTTTTGATTTGTGGTTTCTAATGGGGGGAATGTTCTGTCCAATGTGACACAACTTTCCTCCCTTCTAATCCATTCATGTGTGCTGTAATTGTATAAGCTTTAATTGCTTAGAAACCAGATGTTAAACTGGGCCTTTAATCACCACTTATTAAACGCCAGCAGTGTTATTACGTGTATTAATGAATGAATTTAAGACGATGAAAGCTAACGAGCTTCCCTGAGCCTAACGAGCCTCCAACATTGGCAGGGCCTTTTGTTGAAAGTGCTACGATAGTTAGAGGGAGAGATGAGTGTTGTGTACTGAATGGAGTCAAAAGAGGAAGCTCACAAGTAGAATGTCTTCCTCAACACAAAGGCACTGGAGCAAGCAGTACATGTTATCTGCCGTAGGCCATTTAAAAAGTATATCAACTGACATGTTTATCAAACCTCCAAAGTAGTGCTACTCTTATCTCTTTACCTTTTTTTCTAGTTAAATTCATCTGGCAATAATTGGTATGCTTTATGCAGATGCATCTTTTTTTCTTTAGTTCATGTGTTAACAGTAGTGGGCACAATTACAGCTGTGATATTTGTGCATTTACTAAAGGTGGCAAATTAATCACTTCTTGTCTCTTATGCCCACAACCCCAAACCCACCCTTCAGGTTATGTCTTCTGTATGCTCCATCGGCTTCCAGAGCAGCACGAGTGTCTGTTTGATCACATGGGTCGTGGACGTCAGGAGGCCGTCCTCAAAATGGTTAAGCTCGACCGCAAGGTGGGCCGCTCATGCCAGCGCATCGGGGAAGAGTGCTCTTGAATAGGCGTTCCCTCAGAAGAGTCTTTAACAGGGATATTTTTTTCTTCTTGTAATTTTTTTTTCTCAAGATTTTTGCTTTATTTTTGGTGGGAGCGGGAATACAAACCTCCACCCTTTTTCTTTTGAACATATGCTTGCTCTTTTTGAATTCCACTGTCACCTATATCTTGGTTGTTTTCTGCTTTTGTTGGCTTGATTATATCCCTGCTGCCTTTTGGGAAAAACAAACCAAGGAGAGACAAAACAATAAAGAGCAAAGGAAATATACCATTTATTCCCCTTTTTTTTTTTTTTGCAAACTCCTGACTTAATGAAAATGAATGAGGTCAGATGAAATGAATCAGACAAGAAATGCAATGCTTTATACAAATGTTTTTCTTGGAAGCCAGACTTTACTCTTTACCTCAAAAAAGGAAAGGAAAAACTGAGGAGGAGGAGGAGGAGAAAGAAAAGGTTATCTTTCATGTACTCCTTGGCTTTGGCGCTGTTTATAGACTGTGCTCTTTACCTCAAAATCAGACCAGAGCTGCTTTGTACTCTGCGCCAAGCATGGACTTTGTGAAGCAAACGAGTAAGCCAGCTTCAGTTTAATTCAGTGTCTTACCCCCTGGCCATCAATCACCCATAACCCTTAACCTCTAGAAACACAAACACCTGTTAAAATCATCCACCTCAGGATACTGAAGCTCAGTCTTCCTTCCTCCCATCAACTTCCATCCTTCTCTTCTGCTGTACACAACACAACACAATTTTTTCCCCCCTTTCATTTAGGATTGTTGTGAAGGTGTTTCTGCCACTGTGGATGACAAAACTGTTGGGGAAGGTCCATATTCAGAACTCGCAGTGTGTTCTGGACTCAGACACACGCAGTGGTGATGGGAACAGTAAAGTGGTTCTTGGATAACTGAGAGACTTGTCTTCAGTGTTGGGATATGACCGAGGAAGACTTTTTTTGAAGATTTTCTTCCTCTTTTTGTCTCAGTATCTCGTTTTCTTCAAACCTTCCACATGAGGACTTTTCCTCTTCACATCCACATTCTTTTTCAGCAAGTGTGTGAAGGATGTGTACAAAACTTCAGGAAGACAAAATTTAGAGGACATGATGGACACAGCGTGCTCATGATTTAGGTATGGACCTGGAATGTCTGCATTGTTACACGTTACTGTACTTTTGCTAACACATACAGTTTGACTCTGGTGATATTTTATGCTCTAAGCTGTTGTTCACCTTGAGCACAAACAGGTAAAATCAAACATTGCTGTACACATAGTTTGAACTGAAGCTGCAGGAGCAAACCAAAAGGTCCCTCTTTGGGATTGTGATAGCAGTGCAAGTTTCATTATGTTTTTAGTTATCCACACTTTTAAAGTTATTTTTGTTCCCAGCTTTGAAGCAAGCCTTTGTGTGGGTGTATTTGACTCCTTTTACCAGTCCTTTAATATCCCTTACTATAAGTTCTGATTTCCAGCTAGCATGGTGAGATCACATGCATTCTCCTCCTCTTTGGTTTTCTCATCTTTCCCTGTATTGATTGCTCTATTTTCTCTTGTTTCACCCGTTAGCCCTCTTTCTTGTTGTGCTGTAGATGAGTGAATAGGTCTGGAGTAATTAATCCTGAAAGTTAAAATCAGCAAATGATTACCTTCCAGAGGTTCTCCAGGTGGACTGTGGAAGAACTGAAAAAAAAAATGCGTAATGAATGAATATTTGGTATCCTAAAGAAAAACTTATTTAACCTTATTAACATTTTGCATTTCAAACTTACACTGAAGTGTAGAGATGAATATTTTTTTTTTTTGGTTGTAATGGTATAAAATGAGAAGGTCACTCGTGTAAAATTCTATTTTATTTTTCTTTTGCTTTACTGTTTGCTTCTCCTCTTCAACTTTTTGTTTTATTGAAGAATAAACTGGATTAGAAAAAATATAGCAATCTTTGGCGTCTTTACTGACAAGATTGATGGAAATATTGTTGTATAGTGATTAAGAGTTTTATATATATACATTCAAGGTCACTTTCTTAGGTGCACCTTGCTTATACTTGACCTCAGAACTGCCCTAATTCTTTGTGGCATACATTCATCAAAGTGCTGGAAACATTCCTCAGAGATTTTGTTCCATATTGACATGATAGCATCACACAGTTACAGCTCCACACCCAAGATGGGAATCTCTAGTTATACCACATCCCAAAGGTGCTCTACTGGAGTGAGATCTGATGACTCTGGAGGCCATTTGAGTGCCATTGTCATGTTAAAGAAACCAGTTGAAGATGATTTGAGCTTTGTGACATGGTGTTACCCTGCTGCAAGCAGGCATCAGAAGAAGGGTTACACTGTGATCAGAAAGGGATGGACGTGGTCAGCAGCAGGACTCGGGCAGACTGTGGTGTAGAGATGGTGCTCAGTTGGTGTGCTGAGAAATATCCCTGACAACATTACACCACCACCATTACATGGAAATGTATCAGCAAAAATTGATGTTTTTCTAAAATTCTATTGTCCAGTTGTGGTGAGCTGATGTTTAGCCTCAGTTTCCTGTTCTCAGCTGACAGGAGTTTCACCTGCTGTGAGCTTTGCTGCTGTTGCCCACCTGCTTCAAGATTTGACATGTTGAGCATTCAGAAGTGCTCTTCTGCATACTTTGGTTGTGACAAGGGGTTGAGTTACTGTTGTCATCCTATCAACTCAAAGCAGTCTGGCCATTGTTCCCTGACCACTTACATCACAACAAAGCATTTTTGCCCAGACAACTGCTGCTGACTTGATATTATTCTCTTTTTTTTGAGCCATTCTCTGTAAATCTTAGAAATGGTTTACAGGAAAATTCCAGGAGATCAGCAGAGTCCATCTGGCACAAACAACCATCCCCATTCTAATGCTTGTTTGAACTTCAGCAAGGCATCTTGTCCATGTCTACATGCTTAAATTCATTGAGTTACTGCTATTTACCTGGCATATGTATATATGCATACATATATGTATTTTTTTTTTTATCAATTTTCTACATTTTCAGGCAAACTAGATTGATGTTTATACTTTAATCACTATTCCTCATTTATTGGCAAATTCTTCAGAAACTATGAATATTCATTGAGAAAAGGTCTACAGAATCCTGTACACAGGTTTTCAATTTTCTGCTTAAAAAAATATTTTTAATTTTTATAAAGTTACAAAATGAAGTATAATCTCAAAGATCTTTGACCTAGAGCCAAATTAGTTTCCGTTCCGATGTATCACGTATTGGACAAGTAAAACATCTGACAGTGGAGCTCTATAGCGCAAACGGTCTCTTGTAATAATATAAATGTCTTTTTACTCCCTACAGAAAGCTGCTGTAAGTCTACTCATTTATCTACCAAATCTGTGTACTTGTGTGTGGCTAATGGCGAATTTTATCTCCTCTGATGGCAGTGGTGAGTCTTGTGGGTTGGCTGCGCTAATTAATGTTGTTTAAAAAAAAAAAACCATTAAGCTAGGATCAAAAGAAATCTTCAGATGTTGAAGTTGGTCAGCCGCCAGCATGAGTCTAACCTCTTACCCTACTCTCACCCGAACTAAGTCAAAACTACACTGTATTGCCAGAAGTATTCACTCACCCATCCGAATCATTGAATTCAAGTGTTCCAGTAACTTGCATGGCCACAGATTTATAAAATCAAGCACCTAGGCTTTTAGATTGCTTCTACAAGCATTTGTGAAAGAATGGGTCGCTCTCGAGAGCTCAGTGAGGGGGGGGGGCTGTTATGGTGTGGGGTTGTTTGTCAGAGGGTTGGGCTAGCTAGTTCCAGTGAAAGGAACAGTTTGGGCATGGCCCCTTCCTCTTCCAACATGACTGCATTTAAGCGCACAAAGCAAGGTCCATAAAGATGTGGATGAGTGAGTTTGGTGTGGAAGAACTTGACTGGCCTGCACAGAATACTGACCTCAACCCGACACAACACCTTGGGGATAAATTAGAGCAGAGAGTGCGCGCCAGGCTTTCTAATTCAACATGTCTGACTTCATGAATGCGGAAGAATGGTCAACACTCCAAAACCTTGTGGAAAGGCTTCCTTGAAGAGTTGAAGCTGTCATAGCTTCAAAGGATGGGCTGACATCATATTAAACCCTATGAATTAAGAATGGGATGTAACTCAATTTCATATGCATGTGAAGGCAGAAGAGCAAATACTTTTGGCAATGTGTTTATAGTGTATATGAGCGCCTCGTGAAGTAAGTGTGAGAAGTTTCTTGTCTGTCAAAATAAGTGAAACTTTAACAGCACTGCTGAAAAACAGACAATCTGTAAATCACTTGCAATTTACCTCATGTGTAGCTTTGCATAATTTTAATTTTACACCAAGTTCAGCATTGCAGTGGGCCTCGATTTAATATTGCTACTTGCCATTCTTTTGAATTTGGCTCAAGTACATTGTTTTTATTTATAATCTTTTAAGCCTCCACTAAAACCCTCTGTTTAGATTTCCAGGGTCTATACTTTTCTTCTTGTTTTATATTGTTCTGATTATATCCTGACACCCTAGATGGAAAAAGTTCCAGGATTGGGTGGCAACAAGGAGCATAAGATCTGTATTTGCTGAAGGCTGCCTAGTGTTAGACAGGGATTTAGAGGATAAGATGTTGTGGCCGGTGGTAAGTAATCTCCTTACAGCTCAACAAACAAGGAAGCCTGCAATTCTCTCCGCCTCCGTTGGCTTCCAACTGTTATATACACCATCCCCGTATTGACTGTTGCCTTGTTAAATGCTTACTCTCTGCTCCTCTCCCTGTGTCTTTATGTCTCGACTGATATCACTTTCTCTCTGTCTCTCAGATGCCCTCATAAGAGGGAAATGCTGACGCATTTGTTCCTGCTTTAAAGAGCAGGCAGCAGTTTGAATATAAGTTTAGTGAAAGAATAATCTCAGATCTACAGTAAATGCAATAAAGGGTAATGATTTTACAGTGTGATGTGACTGTTTTCCTGGCAGAGCTGCATATTGAATATAATAGTAAAGTCACTTATTAGTCTTATTAAGTTTGAATACTCATTGGTGTGAAAGCATGTCTGTAATTACATCTGATGCATTACAGCCAGTTAGGGACAGAGGATGTTCCTTATTCATTTATAATTATGGGAAATGACACAGGCAAACACCTCATGTCAGATTTTGAGGATGCAGATTACATACTTCATATGCTTCGGATGTGTAAGCCTAAACAGTTAAAACTGAAAGATTGTCACTTTGTTCTTAATTTTACGACACGTCTCTGTGCTGTTATACACAGGGAAAGTATTTCAAAGAGATTTATGGTTACCAAGAAAACAGCTGTAGCAAAATAAGGGATGAAATTATAGAGCCACACGGAGATAGCCAAAGTAATCAGAATCCACAACCTTTGGTGGAGAGCCAGACTGCTGTGAAAAAATGTTGCTAATAAGCGCGTATTCAATATTTATGTTAAAAACAAAATCCACATAGCCAACATGTTTTTATAATACTAAATTAAATGACCATGTTTAATGCAAAAGTGGCTATTTTCAGACACTATCAACCCGACTCTACAGTTCACCTCCGGTCCATGAGGCTTTTTTTTTTAAATCTTGTGTTGTTTTAGAGGCCTGCAACTTTTCCTTCAAACTCTTTGCAGGTTAAACTGTGCTTAGCAAAACCTCTGATAAACCTGGTGTACACTAGCTGCTCACCACAAAAACGTGGTAAGTCAGCTGTCTGTTGAAAACTGCAGTCCATTTAACAGCTGCTAGAAATTCTTTAGGAAACAGTGGAAGCCACAAAAAGAGATCAGATTAGCAACAAATCACATACCCAGAAATAGAGAACTCTTGTTTATTCATGTTTCGCTTCCAAGGAGCCAGACTTTCTTGTAATTTCTAAAGAGCTCCTGAGCAACAGTTCTGGCTTTTTGAAGGTCTTTCAAAGGGTTTCTTTGGACATTGGCTGCTTTTTCACTCATCCTGCCCATGTACCTTGCAATTTTCAGAGGAATTATTCATTTGTTGAGAGACAAAGTTAAAGAGGCATGGCTGTGATAGTTTGAACATGTGTATAGTAAAGAAGTGAAATCAGTACTTCAAGTTTTACCACAGTATTTTTTTTAGCACAAGTATCTGTACTTCTACTTTAGCACAGAATTTCTGTACCTTTGCCACCTCTGGTGGTGACCCCTAAAAGGGGCAGTCAAAAGAAGTAGAAAAAATTAGCTATTTTAGCCACTTAACACTGACCTATGAATTATTCAAGCAAATAAAGTCACCTAACTCAAGGGATGAACCATTGTCTTCATATAAAAGAAAACTTAACCAAAAGAACCGAGTTAAAATGGCATTTTTTGGCTCCTTGTTACTAGAAGCCTGTTCCAAAAAACACACGATTTGTCCCATTTCTTTAGTTTTAATCTATGAAAAATGCCTACTTTAAAATATGTTGCATTTTACCCAGTGGTGTTGAGGATCTTGTTAAAATATATGGAAGTTATGAACACAGAAAAATACAATCTGATTTTGATTGACTATGCAATACCACCTGGAAAACATTTGATTAGCAATGGCTTCATTTGTCAGGATGACAGTGATCCCAAACACACTGCCAATGCAGTAAAGGCATACCCAGATAGAAAAACCCACTGTGGAAGACCATCAGTCATGAACTGGCCTCCCGAGAACCTGGAACATGTATCTTTGCACATGGGTCAATAAACGGCTGCACCTATTTCCCATTTTTAAGGCAAAATATAAATAAACAAGGGGTGGCCAAAGACTTTTGCACATTAGTGCAAAACTGTGAGTGAATGATAATCATGTGATAATGTTTTATCCTATGCTGCAGTTTAAATAAATAAATAATAAATAAATAAAGAGGAAATAAAAAACACACCGTGTGGTTATGTGCCTCTGAGGAAGCAGTATGAAGAACATGTGTGTATGTGGTTTTTATATCTCTGCTACTAAACTAGTTACTAGGTTTAAAAAGGCAATGTCACTGATCCCTTTCAGCACCCTCACCACATTTCAACTAATGTTATCTGCAGTGAACTATTAACATGCATAGCCTATGCATTAAAACGTACTGTTTAATATTCTTTGATTTTTAAGTCTGTACTGTTAAATAAGGCATAATTCCCTAACAAGCAATAGAGTCCAGCACCATCCATTAATGTTCCAGCGATCTTTAACCACCACAAAGTGACTTTATTCTGCAGGAACCTCAAACAGGCATGCTGCTGACATTTGGTCAGGTTTAAGAGGAAATTAGCAGCAATGGTGGCAGATTCAATCCCAATATAGCCATAACTGTCTGTCTGACATTTTTTTCCATGTGACCTTTAAGGAAGAAGCTGACAGCACACTTCTTTTCAATTGCTGGCTGACTTCGACAAAGAAAGGTAAAGAGTAAGAGGATGAGAATTTAATGAAAAATTGCTGGTGAATTTGGAGGTCTGTATTGCAGTGAGAGGCTATAATGGATGGCGAGCAAGAGAGGGTTTCAAATTTCCAAACCGATCTCAAACATCAATCATAGTCATTCTAAATCACAAATCCATAATGTCCTCCGGTGCACTTGGTTTCACAAATCTACATTTATTAACATGACTACCTATAATTACTTAAAGTTTTTCAAACTGAGTGTTTTGCTAAAGAAATGCTCCCTGGTGCCGAACATGTAAAAGAGGTGTGTAAAGCCTTTTATGGCCCCGGAGAGGGTTGTGTATAATCTGATAAATGTTTTCAAGTCACTGATGTCAGTGTCAGTTGAAGACTACAACTTTGAAGGCTACATTCTGCTTAGGATCTTTTGAAAACTGATTTCACAACCACACTCAAAAAATGTTCACGGTAAAGAGCGTGTTTTCATCCATCTCATCATGCACTCATTCTTTTGAATGCTTTTTTATCCTTCCACAAATAGCCCACGGCATAAGATGGCATCTTATTAGCGCTTTCTCTATCAGTACAGTCATCATTTGTGCTGTACCACTATTGATTTCCAGTTTCTCAGCTCTTTTTAAACTGCCAATGAAGCAGCTTGTTTGCATCTCTCCACTCGGTTCCTGCTTCTTGGCCGCCCCTATAACCTATCTTTGGTTGTTTTTGCCTTTAACTCTAAACCATCCCTTAATACATTTCCAGTCTTTTTTACTCAGTGTAACACAGAGGGGGAATGTGATGTTCTCTCTACTGTAATTAAATGTGATCTAGATAGATAGATAGATAGATAGATAGATAGAATTATTCGTCGAACATCATGTTATTGAAATCAGGAAAAGGGTGCCTAAACAGAGGATACCAGACACTGAAGCAGGAAGTATAAAAAAAGCAACTTTATTAGAACCCGTAGATGAAACAAAGGCTGGCGGGGACTCACACTTTAACAAAAGCACCTGCAGAGTCCAGGCAGGCACAATCCTGCCAGCTTTGAGGTAAGTTATGCTGTACTGGTTCAATATCTAGAGAACACTCTTTGTTGTGGAGCTCTGACAGGCGCAAGATACAAACATCATGCTGTTTGTTGATTCTGACACGGGTGTCCAAATTCACAACCTTGAGAGAGCATGACAGATATTCAGAGTGGAAGCGTGGCAGTGCAGACAGAGCCACAGCCTTGTTAAAAGAACATCACCAGCTGACTGGGAATACTGACTGTGCGCTTCACACAGACTGTATATTCTTGGATTTCTCAAAATAATGGAAAACACATGTCACTTATGTGAGGATGATCCCATACTTCAGCTGGTCCCTCCTTTTTAACAGCCTAATGCGTTTTATTGCGGATCTATTCATGAGTCACATCTTGAAATTTGTTACTGAGCCTTAAACAAAAGCAAATAAACGTAACCGCTATCAAAGCTCTGCATTAAGCAGGCATGTTTTCATGAGAGCCATGCGAGTGTAAATGATTACTTCTTACTACTTTCTATAGGTTGCGAGTGATTCCAAGTCTTTCTTTGTATCTTATGAACTACAATGTTCCACCCACACGTTCTGCTGAAACACATTACATCCTTATTTTGCTCAGTTACTCTGTTTATATGCTACAGTGAGTGTGAACTTCCACCCATAATGTCACATCAGCAGCCCCCAACAGAAAGAAATAGGTCAACAGTGGAATTATTTAATAGAATTGTTTATTTGAAAATAGAAAAGAAATTGGTTTAGACATATAACTCTCTAGTTGGTTTTCTCAGAATGCTGTCCCATCTAAAATCTGCTCCCATTCACACCTGTGTGCAGCTTCTGTCCAGCTGAGTTACAGACAGATGCCTTTTATATTCATGCTGATAGAGAAATAATAGGTCTGTTATTTGGATCAAAGCGCTGCAGCTCACGGAAGATGAAAAACAAGAACAACGTGAAGTTGAAAAGTTGTGGAAGAGAAACTACTGTTATCCGAGTCATTATCTGAAGTCTGAAAACAGCATTTGTCTGATATAATATTAATTTCACTTTAAATTCCATTTACCAGTTGCTCAAAACACAAATATTATTTCATATTATCTTGCTACCCCAAAAATGAATGTCTTCATTTCAGTATGAATACTGGAGTGCTCCCCGACTTCTGTTACTCTCAAACGTGTTAAAAATCCCTTATTAATAAATAAATAATAGCTTAAAATGACTAAAATGCCTTTGCATTTCACTTTGTATGTGGAGTCCTGCTGGTGACCAGGAAAATATCAGCATTTCCATGTCAAGTCCCAGCAGTCGAAGCCACGCATTTTGTGAGAAGCTACAGAAAGGAAAAAGGTCCATTTGTAAATGAACAGAACTCATGTGAAGATTCTGTCTTGAAGATTCTTACATTTACTCTTTCTTTAGACAGAAGAAGCTACTTAAGAGCTAAATTCAAGAAGTTTATCTCAGATGTACACATACACTTGCACAGCTGCATCAAGGGTTCTT
>VUQK01011389.1:125834-136806 GCA_015106715.1 Bujurquina vittata
CCGCGGGGGGGTCGTCCCCCCACCCAAAAAAAAAACCCCCCCCCCCCCCCCCCCCCCGTTCTTAAGTCTTGTTTTTGGAAGGAGGAGTAACTGTCAGCAGATCTCAGTGACCTCGAAGGTAAAAGATGTGGACAGGTTTAAGATAAGAGTTAATTGTACTAAACAGAACACGAGGTTTGTGAAAATTATTCAAAATAATATCAGTGAAATGCTTAGTCTTTTCAGCTTTTAAAGTTCTTTGATAATTGTGCCACTTTTACTTGAGAACATCATAAGACACCTGTGGCTCATCCGTCTTCCATTTGCGTTCTGCTCTCTGCATTTCCTGCCTGGCAGGATGAGCAATATCATTCAACCACGGCTCAGGTTACGGCCTAATATGTATAGTTTTAATTGGAGCAATAGTGTCAAAGATATTTGTAAAGAACACAGAGGGTGACTCTTCAGTATTTAAACACAGGGAGGGCCTCTCTGGGGCAGGTTGAAAGATGCAGGGAACTGGACAGCCGCTGAGGGTTTAAACATACGACAAATGTGAACTGGAACACACTTAGCAGTGAAGCAGGGAAGCAAGATCTCAAATACACCTGGCTTGTGATCAGAGAAAACAACTTCAAAAACTGCAACACTGATAAGAGACCATATGATAAAACAAGGTCCACCATGTGATCATGCGCATGCAAATTCTTTATATTTTCAGATAGTTAATTATGAACGAAGTCCTCTTAGCCTGTTCCAGCCCTCTTCCAAATGATAAAAAAACCCTCATCAAATTTCAGAGGCATCTATAGAGACAACTGAACAGACTACCAGACCAGTCAACTAATTTAAACTGTAAAATATTAACTATGCACACTCATCAACCACAGCCTTATTACAGAGTCCAATAAAGGCAAAAGAAAGTCTGTCATTTCTGCCGATGAAATAAAGAAAAAAAGTAAGTGAAATTAAAAAAATTGTTTTTGCTCCAAGAAAAAATGATAAAATAATGAAAGTTTCTTAGTACAATAATCCTGCAAATGCAAAGAATTCAATACATCTTTTGACAAATTTATAATTCAATAGCACCTTGGAGAAAAAAAATAAAATTGTTCCAGTCCCCTGAAGGCAGAAAAATATATTAGCACATGCCAGAACCAGAGAGAAAGCAGTTTGATCAAGACATGAAAATTATTCGTCCTAAGTTGTCGTTTGGCGCTATTATTTTATTGTTCTGTTCGTTAAATCCTTTTTTTTCTGTTGCACACTCACTGACAGAAATTCACAAGGTCTAACCATTATCTGGATGATATCTCAGTTCTACGTAATTGCTTTTGCAATAATTATTTCCTTCCAACAAAGCTCATTGATCTGAAATGGAATAGGGATCGGGAGAATGGGGGCTTGGATGAGGATGTGAAGGGTCTGCAAGGAAAACCTGAGCTCGTCTGTCAGGAAACTCTGACAACACAATCTCTCAGACCCCTCCTACCTCGCCTCCAATTCCATTACCCAAGCAGTGATAAAATTTCCCAATGACACCTAGCACCACTGCATCTGCAAGAGGCAAAGACAGAAACATAAATTTAATGTAGCACTACTGCATAGTGTCTAATTGTTAATTGTTGTAATATCGCGTTGCAGGCAGTGGTTGCTATGTTTGTACTGTGTGTGTGTGAGTGAAAAGGACTGAGAGGAGAGGCAGTATGAAATCAAATGTATTTATACAGAATGATCAATGATGCCAGACAGCTCAGTTAAGGTTGGGTTTCAAGGAGGCTGCTGCTATGGTTTTACAGGTATCTATATAAAAGATGGGGATTTTTTTTTCAAAAGTAAACCATGCATTGCAGTGCAAAAAGGGAATGACACTTTTAATGAATTGTACTGAAAGTACTGTAAAAACAATAATCACAAAATGTGTCTCACGTGTATGCAGATACATCATTCCTGTCTTCTCATTTCTCAGTTTTTACATCCTTGATTCCTTTCTTCTCCTTTTCTCCTTAGTCCCTCCCAACTGAAATGTGAGTGGATGAGCGATAGAAGAAACAAAGACACAAACTGAGTTACTTGTGGAGGCCTGCTTCCACCACAGAGTTTTATTTGTGTGTTTGTTTATGTTTTTCCTTTTTTAATATATTGCAGACTGATCTCTGGGTCACAGGCGGGAGAATGGAGGACAGAGGAGGCACAAAATAGAAAAATGAAAAGAGCCCATTGAGATTTGTGTAGAACTTGATTGTAGTCCATCTGTGCCAAATGGAGACTGACTGAGCAGCTTTCACAGCGTTTAGAAACGCACACACCAGTGCATTTATGATTCTAGAATTCTGCAATACTGCACATCAGGACAAAAGCAAAGCAATGAGGTCTAAGCAGTGTCTTGCTGTCAGGGCAAGCAAGGCAAGCAGTGCTTGTCTAGTAAAAAGTGAAAATAGACATCAACTAAAAAATACCACAGAAAAGCCATCTCTTCTCTTTCGTCTTAAACAGGGTTCTGTCAGAAACTGTTTACATCAATCATTTATATTACTGCCATCTTGTGGCTGCAGGTGGCTATTGTCTCTGGAAGCAGAATTAATATAGCTTGATAACAGAGCTGCTGAAATCTGTATGGGGTAGGTAGTCACATGGGGTCTGTCTGTCCTCTTAACAATGGCTTGAGCTCGTCGAGCTGAGAGGCCAGCAGCTTTTTCTGGTTGCTTGTGCATCTGCATTGTGAATAAGTCTCTGATCTCTGACGGGAGACCGATGGGAGATTAGCTTGCCAGGCAAAGTGCTCGTGGATCTGCTTTCACTGCTCTGACATCAGTTACCATCTGCACTGATCTGCACAAATGGTGAATCTTCTCAAAGTAACCATTGTAACCAGCTTGGCCTACATGTGTGATGTAAGAAGTTTATAATAACTTGTTTAGCATGTTAGCAATGAAAGTTTTGATAATAGAGAGGGGAACTCCTGCCATAATCCAGTTTAATAAAACCACTTGGTTAAACATCTGAAGTAGTAATATTGATCCATATAACAATTTACAAATAATACAGTTTTATCCGTAGTGAGGTATTTGCATAGTGTTTTGCTGTTTTTGCTAAAGGAATGTTTCTAAAAAATGTTTCCAACACTCACCATTATCAGCTAATAGTAAATAGTGAGAAGATAAATATAGAAGTAATAATATTTAACAGTTCTCCAGCCAGGAAGTACAGAAAGGTGAAAACATCCAAAAAGAGTGCTTGACTTTCTGTAAAAATCACCACCCACCACTGGGTCTGTCTATAGACCACCATGATAGAATTGTAGTGAAGCACAGATCAAGGCATGGGTATAAAACCACTTCTAAAGGTCTGATGGTTCCCAGGACCACAGTGACCTCAGTAAATGTTAAATGGAAAATGTTTGAAACCACCAAGATTCCTCAAAGAGCTGTTTGTTGGCCTAAACTTAGTGACAACTTTGATCAAAGGTACAAGTAAGAAGAATAACAGAGCTTAGAGTCCTCTGGAGAGATGGGACAACTCACCAGCACTTCATCAGATAGGCCTTTCTGATAAAGTAGCTACATGGAAGCAACTTTCAGTAAAAGACATGATAGCTGCAGGACATATGAATGATTCTCTAATCTGATGAGAAAAAAGCTGACCACTTTGGGTAGAACTAGTCACTGTATCTGTTGAACAACCAGGCATTGTTCAGCATCTGTTAATACACCAGTACAGTCAAGATGATGATAGCACTAAGCTATGTGAGTGCATGCCAGTATCAGGGACATAGACACTTTTTAGAACAGAAAACATAATAAATACAGATACAAAAAGTTCCTTGAAGAAAGACTGCTCCATGGCGAACACAACCTGCGTTTAGGAGGTTCATCTTAAGCACGGCAGGGAAGCAAAGCACAGCTGAGAAATGCTGGAGTGACTTTGCAACAAATCACTGAATTTACTTGAGAGGTCCAGCCAAAGCCCACACTTGCTCCCCATGTGACTTCTGTGGGCAGACTTGAAGATGGCAATTTTCAATTGCTACCAATACAAACTGATGAAACTTGTCAGGATCTTGGGATATACTAAATCCAGGCCTTTTTCACCATTTTTCTAAAACTAAATTGTAAGTTTTCTTTTTTCCATTTGCAAAAAATTGTCTTTTTTGTTACAGCTTTATTTATGCAAAAAACAATGGGGTCTGATTACTTTTGAAGTAAACTTACACTATACACACTGTGCATAGAATAATAGAATAATTTTCATTGCACAATAATAGTCCAGTTTAGGACTCAGAGTTGAGCAAACGGATGTCTTGTGGATAAAAACTCTTCTTCAGTCTTTCAGTCTTAGTCCTCAGGCAGTGGTAACACCGGCCTGATGGGAGCAAGGAGAAGAGAGAGTCCGGGGTGGCTGGGCTGTTTAAGGATGTTCATAGACCTCAACCTCCACTGCTTGGTGTAAATGTCCTGCAGGTTGGGGAGGGTGGTTCTGATGGTCCATTCAGCTAAACAAACCACCCTTTTAAGGGGCATGAAGTCCTGTTTAGTGCAGTTTCCCATCCAGGTGGTGATGCTCCCATGCATGATGCTCTTGATGGTGTAGGTGTAAAAGTTCCTGAGCACCTTGAGTGTTACCTTGAAGTCTCCCAGCTGCCTGAGAAGGTAGAGATGCTGTCTGGCCTTCTTCACAGTGATGTTAATGTGATGAGCCCAGGACAGGTCCCATGAGATGATCACTCACAGGTTTTTGAAAGTGTCCACTCTTTCCACCTCAGCACCACTGATGAGAAGTGGATGGTAGTCCCTCTTTTGGTTCCTGCTAAAGTCCATGATCAGTTCCTTTTTTTGCGGACATTAAGCAGAAGCTGGTTCTCCCGGCACCAGTTCTCCGGGCAGGAGACTTCGCTCCTGTAGGCTGCCTCTTCATTGTGGGAGATTAGTCCCACAACAGCCATGTCATCAGCAAGCTTTATGATGATGTTGGACTCTGATGTGGCCTTGCAGTTGTTGGTGTACAGAGAGTACAGTAGAGGGCTGAGCACAGCCCTCTACTGTACTCTGGGGGGATCTGGTGTTGAGGATGAGGGACGATGAGGTGAGGTGACCAACTTGTACCATCTGTGGTCTTCTGGTCAGGAAGCTGTAAACCCACCTTCACAGGGATGGGCCCAGATCCAAGAGTGGTGGGCAGTGAGGAGGTGATAAATGTCTTGATAAGTCTCTCAAAATATTTAATCACCACAAAGGTGAGTGCTATCGGCCTGAAGTCACTGAGGCTTCTGGGGTGTGGTTTCTTTGGGACAGGGGCTATTGTAAGCCTCCACGGGCTCCCCCTGTGTTTGCCATGCCTCAACCTGGATGTGTTGGACAGGTAGTCGTTCCTGCCTGAGAGCAAGGTCACTCATCTAGCGCAGTGTCCCATTAGCATTGTAACCACTCAGTGAAGAGGGAAAGGGTGTCGTCTCGGCAGTGCCCTCCTTTCTTTGGGACAGGGGCTACTGTAAGTGAGGAACCGAAATGCTCATTGGTTCTGGTGGCTGTCTGACACTCACCCCTGAGTGTCGGTCAGGACACAAACTGGGTAAACTGAAAATAGCATCCCGACTTTGCTAATGCAACACGTAACATTATTTATAGAAGAATCTCGGCGCACAAGAATTTACTAATCATCATAACACAGAGTATGGTGAATCATGCCGTAACACCGGTACCTTGTGTCTAAAGCAAACAACACAGTAGTCCATGTAATCAGGTACAATGCCAAAGGACCTAACAGTGGTACCTAATTAAGCTGTTGCTTCAACCTAAACTCAGTCAGAATAACCCAAACCCAGAATAACCCATTTGACACATGGGGTACAGTACATTAGTAAACAGCCAAGCACAGTCAAAACCTTAAACATAGGGAACTACTCACTTTAGGTCAAGAACACATGACACCACATAAACTGGACTGGACTAGTTTGCTCAGCAGCCCCACTTCAATGACCCACATGCTGCTAGTGAGGAGCATTACTTTCTCTGCCAGTCCAGTAAGTGGTGCATTACTACACAACAAAAAGTCATAATGCAGAAACCCCAAATAGGTCCTCGCCTTTCTAACAACTATAATGGACTTTTTAAAGCAGGTTTGCATCACACACAGTTTCAGTGAGAGGTTGAATATCACTATAAATGCGTGCCAGCTGGTCAGCGCAGGTCTTAAGGACAAGTCCACTAATACAGTCTGGTCCAGCCGCTTTCCTGTGCTTGCACTTCTAAACACCCTCCTCACGTCACTTACTGTCACAGTGAGTTTTTCCGCCTCTTTGGCTGGCCGCGCAGAGGGTTGTCGGCTTCATGCCTCGAAGCATGCAAAGAAGTTAAGTTCATCAGCCAGAGAAGCATCAGCACGCACCGGGGGGTGTGTGTGGTGCTTTGTAGTACGTAATGGTCCGTAATCCCTGCCACAATCCCTGTTGTAGTTGTTGTTCCAGTCTGCCACCATAGCAATGTTTTGCCTCTTTCACTGCTCGGCAGACATTGTATAACACAGCCTTGTAGTTTCCCATGTTCCCAGAGGTGAGGCTGGAGTTGTAGGCAGCGGTGAGGGACCTCAGAGCGTCGCGGACTGATTTATACACCCACGGCTTCTTTTTGGGAAAAGTCATTTGACAGTTTGCTTGTTTTTGCTTTATGACAAACTATACTTGATCTCAGCTTTGGGCCTAAAATAGCTTTATAATCTGCAGATGGGTCATCTTTCAGTGAAAAATTAGCTAGCGTTCAGTAGATATTCAGTTTCTTAGCTGACATAATGACAACAGGTGATATTCTTGCTCTCAGTAGTTTCTCTAACTCAACAACCATCACAAACACAAATGCAACAGGTAATCTGGCTGCAGAAACTTTATTCTACAAAAACCTTTGGGATCGGGGTACACCCAACAATTTTTTTTTTCCGCCGTTATTTTTTCTGGTAACATGATTTATAATGCTTATCTAACAGAACAACACTGCACATTGAACTAAACATTTTATGCCCATATTTCCTGCGCATTTCCATGAGCCTGTTATGAAATTGCAAGAGCCTATTCATTTTTAATGCCCACTGAGACACTATTGAGCGATTTTTACTAAATTTTTTGAGAAAGCAAGTTTAAGGTTACCTTGGAAACTAAATGACTTCTCAAAAAGGAAAACAAGATTTCTACCTGCTGGTGTGACCTGCATCTCTCTCAGATGCAACTCTGTTCTCTCTGCCTTCTTTTTCTTTTGTAGGTCTCACACACACAAAGACACACAGACACGCACACACACACATATACACATAGAGATATGTATACGCGTCATGTAAGTAAAGAGTCAGCAGGGACTGAATAGCTGCTTTGAAAATGAAGAACACCTGACAACCTTCTCTGCAGCCTCTCACTGAGTGGACAGTCCATGTTTCATCTGTCTTTTATAGGTCTTTCTGAGAGGAATGGGGACGAGGGGAAAGAGCAGTTGGTCTCACTTTTTTTTTTTTTGAATGGACAACGATAATGAAAAATAAAATAATTACAGAACTGTAACATACCCTTTCTATGACATAACATTGAGAAGGAATCACAAAAACAAACATAGAAAAACAATATTTAAGGTGTGGTATGGTATGGTTAACAGCTAACCTCCTGCTGTGCATTACACCCAGTCTGCAGAGGGGTTCCTTTTTTGCAGCTGGCCTCGTGCCTGTCCCCCCAAACCTTGGGGTCTTCACTGCACACTCCAAGTACTTTATCCTTAGTTTGCCCTATTGTAAACCTTGTTCTCAAGTTACTGTTTTCTTGTGTCCTGCTTGGTTTTTTTGTTTTTTCTTTGCTTGTTTTTGGCTTGGGTCTCTCCATGCTCACCGTGTTCATCTGGCAGTCGGATCTTACCATTCCATTAGATAACCTTTTTCCAATCTCAAGTCAACTTCTGTTCAGCATTACCTGCTTTCATGCCCCGGGATATTTGGAGTGAACCATGACATGAACACACTTCACACTTTTCTATTTCTTTATACAGCTAACACTGCTTCCAGTTCATCTCTATTTTAAATTCTCACAATTTTCATCATGCACAACACATTGAACCTTCAAGCAGATGGGCTACAGCAGTAGAAGACCACACTGGGTGCCACTCCTATAAGCTGAGAATAAGAAACTGATGTTATAGTTTGCATGGGATCACCAAAATGTGACAATAGAAGACTGAAAAAGCACATTGTGTGATGTATCTTGATTTGTGCAACAAATGGAAGGATCAGAATTTGGTGTAGCAAGATGCTATTATGCCTTGTAGCAACAACTCAACCCGGTGGTGAGGGTGCAGTTCTATAAGGGATATTGATTGGCCTGTTGCTACTAGGGGCACACTTTGGGCCCCTTATAACCAAGTCAGCATAATCATTAAATAATCTTTAAATGCCACAGCCTACCTGAGTACTGTTATAACCACAGTGTACAGGCCATCTTTTGATAGCTGCTTCCAGCAGCCAATTTGAGATGATTTGTCACAAAGCCTAAATCATCTTAGGCTGTTTTCTTAAACAAGACATTGAGTTCATGGTACTCAAATGACCTCCACAATCACCAGATCTCAATCCAAAAGAGCACTTAACAGGAGAGACTGTGCAGCCGGCAAATCTGCAGTAATCCTGTGATGTTTCCAGTATCTTGTTGAATCTGTGCCATGACAAATTAACAGTTCTGAAAGCAAAAGGGAGTCCAACTTGGCACTAGTAGGGCGTACCTAAAATATTCATATGTGCATAATTCATTGAAAGAAAAATGGTGGTTATTGTATTAATCACGGAAATGCTTACCATGTATTATTTTCAGTAATAATTTGTTTGGGAATAAGATTCATTCCTTCTTAGGGGTTTATTTCTATTTGCATGGGTGTGCTTTAAAATTGGCACCTGCAATGGAAAAGAATAATAAATCATATCAAAGGAGTAATGACATATTTTCACTTTTCCTGCAATATACGTGGATGCTGTTGCTACCACAAATCTAAGTGTTAGTTGAATGTTGAAAGAAAGGAATGATGTAAAGAATAAGCCACATATTTTCAACACCTTGCTTGCATATGTTCACATTTATTTCATTCCAGAAACTTCTTTCAAAGTTAGTTCTCAAAACAGACCTGCTTCCAGTCTTCATGAATGCTATGCGCCCACCATGAAGGTGAATTGTTTACAGTTCAAGTCAAATGAATACAAGAGTTATTTTAAAGTAACACTACATGTGGTATGTAATTCACCCAGCAGCAGAGAATAGTTGCTGGCAGAATGTGTTCATGGGCTCAACGGTGTCCAGATCATTTACAGGTCAGAAGAAATAAAAAGAGAGACTATTAAAGTAGACAACTTATTCAAAGCTGCACCAGCTCCCAGTGGATTCATCTCTCCTTCTCTCCAGTCCTAATTGGAGAAAGAGATGTCACACTGTGATTGCTATTGGAAATTGAGACTCTCAGTCGATTCTCATCAGTCTCCCATTGCTGATCAACGCCTGAATGCGAACGTCTCATCTGAGGCGTGCTTATTTATTGTAGTGCTCAATTAACACATGCTAGGTACAATCTCCTGGGTGGTTTTACATGAGTTGTATTCATATTGTCCCTATACCCCTCCTTAGCAATGTATCCTCTTTGTTTGACCTGTCTGTTTTGTTTGGTTTAAATATATACTTGTATTTCAAAATTTGGTCCGTGCAGTTTTATCCTCGGTATTCCAGTCCCCTGGAGATCGGAAGTTAAAACTATTCTCCAAACACTAACATAATGAACAGAATGAACTGCATAAATAATATATAAAATTTTAGACCTTCAGCAACTTTTGTTCTGTTAGAGGTCTTGGAAGGTTATAAAAAGGCCAGATAAAGCAATTTACTTTGAATGTTGACATGTCTTAATATTCTCAAAAAATGTCATGACATCAGTTATTTTAGTATGACATCTTTGGTATAGCTACGCTTTCCCAATAAGTAATGCATCATTTTGAGAGAAAATTACCCAATACTGCTTGTTGCTATAGCATTATTCAGTTATACATCATCTGTAGCAGCTGAATACCTCTATTGTGTTAGAAAAAAGGGTCCAGTGGGGGGAAAAAAATCTGGCACTACAGCAATCTGGTTTTTGTCTCATTCCCACATGATAAGACTACCAGAATAATTCATGAGTCAGACTCCCAGGGCAAGATTAAAAAACTAATTTGGAGCTCCAGTCTGCAGAAGTATGACCACCCCTGGGATAGGCTATATTATCCTCTGGACATAGTGAAATAAAAGTCAGTGTCACTAACCTGCTTCACAACCATGTGCATAGTTAACAGTGGTCAACCGATACCTCAGATGATTATGGGATGCTTAACAGGAAATAAACTTAAAAGAAAAAAGAAAGAAACAGAAAAGCAAATAGAAAACTCTGCTTCTCACTTGACTTCGGGTTCAGTGTCAATTGCAGACAGGCCCAATATTTGAATTCCTATTTTTCCCAAATAAAGGAGCCATTTCAAGAAGGACATTCATGCCTAACAGACACTCTGGGCAAATAGCCAGTTGTAGCACAGACTATCTGGAAGATAACCCTTTTTTCTGTGAGGTAATTGACTGTGTGGATGACTATTGCAAGGATGCCATTGACTTGACTACCATCAATAGAGGCATTTTGCCGAAAGTATGTCTCTACTAGTAACAACACACCCATGCATGCACACACACACACACACACACACACACATACTCGTTTTCATCTGTCTTGGGGACCAATTTTTTAATCATTCTGTGTGGGGACCACCCTTTCTAAAGCTTCTACAGACTTATAAAAAATCTGGTACAATACTTAGGCTTGTGTTAGTCCATACACCCCTTCAAAAAACTGAAATTCAAAAGTAAAGTAAAAAAGTTGTCTGGACCATGCTTTACGAGGACTCATTAATTTTCTAATAATCATAACATATGAGGACCCGATTTACATATAATTTGCATAAGTTACAC
>VUQK01011390.1:5436-21696 GCA_015106715.1 Bujurquina vittata
ATTTTTATGATGGTTTCATTTTAATGAAGAGAGGCAGAATTAATTTCTTTGATTCCAACCTCTCCACCATCAAGACCAAAGATGGTAGACCAAAGAAATCTTGCAGCACCTGGAAGGTCCCCCTGCTGTTCAAGGTAGCACATGTACAGGCCCCTTCTGATGTATGCCAGCGAACATCTAAATATTCAGAGAAGGCTTGGGAGAAAGTGGTGTGGTCAGATGAAACCAAAATCAAGTTCTTTGGCATCAATTCGACCAGCCATGTTTGGAGGGGGGAGTTCTGCTAAGGTTACAGGACGACTGCACCGCATTGAGGACCAATGGACGGGGCCATGTACTGTAAAAACTCTGACAACAACCTCCTCTTCAGCCAGAACACTGAACATGATTCATGGAGGGGTCTTCCAGCATAACAGTGAGCCAAAACCATCAAAGCAACAAAGAAGAAGCACATTAAGGTCATGTGGTGGCCTAGCCAAAAGGAACTTCTCACGCAACATAGCGTTATTACAGTAATTATTGCCAGAAGTCTGCAAATGGCACCACTTTTGAAGTTAAATAAAGGGTTAAAATGAAAAAAAACTGAAAGGAAAATGAAAATACCATAAAAATTAGATTTGACATAGCTTCATAACTTCATATTTTATATATCAACTCTGGTTTGGACAAAAACCTTCAATCCATCCAAGTTAAAACAAGAAATCAAGTACCTGTCTGAACTTGGCTCGAAGCTTGTCCATGTCATCCTGTAGCTTCTCGGACTGGGGATCATCAATAGGAGAGCTTTGGATCAAACCGAGGAGGGTCTCCAGTGCTTTCACACGCTTTCTGATGGCACAAGTTAGATTCATACAGTATACAGCTGTAACAATTCCATACACTCAAACTTTGAGACATTGGGGTGGAGACCAGGTCAAACACTTACAAATAACTTCTTTCCTAACAGGACAGCAGTTCTGTGAAAAAGAATTTGGCCTTCCCTCCCTGATTTCTTAAAATCGCATATTTGTTAAATGTTTCAGATCAAAGAATACTAGACAAAGATAACCTGACAAATACAAATTGCAATTTTTAATGATCATTTCATTTCTTAATAGAAATGGTTATCCAAACCTTCCTGGGCATCTGTGAAAAAGTAACTGAGACCACATTTTTGAAAAGTTGTGTTTCATTAACTACACCAGGCCTGATTACTGGCAGACATGTTGAATCAGGAAATCACTTAAAGACAACCTGGCTGACAAAGTGAAGCAGGCTGATAGATGTCAGCCCTTTTCAGGCTGACATCTATCAGCCTGCAAAGGGTTCAAAAGTCATTTTTAGGGCTTCTGTATCTGAATTAAAACAATTGCGCAAAGAAGAGTGGGCCAAAAGTGTCACAGTCATTGCCAGCTGTCACAAATGCTTGATTGCCGTTCTTGCTACCAAGGCTTAAACATCCAGTTAGAAGGGTTAGGGGGCAATGACCTTTTCATACTGCATTTGCACCTTCAATGCTGATTGCAATTGGGTGTCTACAAAGACATTTCAAACCTAACAAGTTTATGAACTCATTGATTTTTAATTACATTAAATCTTATACATCACTGAATTGAAATCTCTCATATTAACTAAACTAGTGGGGGGAAAGTGTGGAAAATAAAGAGCAAACTAACAGTAGCACCAATAAAGGACGTCACGTAGATTAAACTCTTGCTGCAGCAGCCCACCACATCCAACCACACGATCAGCCAGATATACGGATGCTGAATGGCTTTCAATCATCTCGATATTTGTCTTGATTTCATGACAGGGGGGTGTTATTCTGGTTACCTTCAGCCAGGGTCAACATGCCAATCAAAGAAGCAAAAGACAGTTTGAGCCCACAATCATCGTGTGGCCTCATATTGAGGTCTGCAGGTCACTGCTGTGTCCTGAAACATCACTGCATTCAAACTGAGCAAAAAGCGATGAAATTACTGGAGGATCTTGTTTGTTTGTGGATCTCGTACCTCGATTTGACATCAGTGTTTTCCCCGAGGAGACATTTCCAAGTGACAGCGAACCCGTAATAGAAGGACATCTGTGAGAAAGGAGACAGGAGCCAGCGTGAGCTCTAACTCAAAGATGGACGTAGCTGTGCAGTCGCTATTCTCACCTCGCAGGACAGCCGGGCCCCGTGAGCGGCTCCGTGTCTGCGGCCGTCCCGCAGTCCTCGGCGGGTCCCCTTCTCAAACCCCTCCTGATAGCCTTCTCCACGGAACCTACAAGACAACCGCACTTAGCTTCAGACTGCTGACACAAGCGACACTGACACACAAAACTCACCTTTCTTCCGCCAACAGAATACTGTCAAATAAATCATCCTCTGCCATCCTGCCGGCCATCATGCCCGGAGACGTGAGGTCAGCGCCGGAAGTTGTCATTGATGGCTTCCTCCTCCAGCGCAGCAGTGCTGCCCTCTGGGGGCTGGAGGTCAAAGTGTCAGACAGACAGCGTGACCTCAGATGAGTTGTATTTTGATTTTATTTTGGTTTTATTGTGTATTGGTGTGACACAGGGGAATGCAAAAGGTGGAAAATCAACCTGCTTTCATTATTACATTTTAGATTTCACATTTTATTTTATATTTAAAAGCTCTCAGAGTGGTCAGTGAGACTAGAAAGATACCATAAAAATGCCAGTCCACTTCCAGTTTTACAGGACGCTGTGCAGACCCGTAAAGCTGTCCAGTGGACATCGTTCCAGAAGTCTTGTGGTATGTTCAGATGTCACTTTGCCTAAAGCCATCCTGCCATGTTCTTTTAGAGAGAAGTAGTATTCTTCTGCTAACTACGTACTTGTTTAGTCTTTTTCTTACTTTACTGACATTAACTTTAACATTTAACATGCTAACCTGAAGCTTGTACAGTCTGAGATGTGCAGTACTGTGCAAAAGACTTGAGCTACCTCTCATTTCTTAATATTTTGCTTGAAAAATGGGAAATAGATGTAGGGTTTTATCGAAACATGCAAATCTACACGGGAATACAGTCTAAAACAGGGTTTGTGCAATTCAAATGAGCTTGAACATCCATGTTTGGGATGGATGTGTGTATCCTTTTCTGGGCAGCTTTCTTCTAATGTCTCTAAATAGATTCAGGAATGGTTCTCCGGGCTTCCTGGAGGACATTTAAAGCTCTTTTGTTCTGTTCTCTGTCAGGATGATCCCACACTGCTTAAGTAATGTTGAGGTCTGGACTCTGAGGAGGCCAATCCTTCACTGATAGAGTTCCAGTGTGTGTTTTCCATCCAGGCATGCTTTAATCATATTATAAATTACGTGTGTTTTGTAAATTTCCGTCATACTTTGCTTCAAAATGGAAGATTATCTGTGCTATGAGGTCGGAGTGATCTTCCAGGAATAGTGATGCTATTTTCTGGACTAAATGATTCTTTTTGGACCCCCTTTTGCCTTCAAAAAACCTTAATTATTTGTGGCATAGGTTCAACAAAGTGCTGCAAACATTCATTTTAAATTTTGGTCTATATTGACATGATGATATCACGCAGCAAATTTGCCGGCTCCACATCCGTGATGTGAATCTCTGTGAAGCTCTACCACAAGGAAAACTGTATCTGTAAACCTGATTGTGTAGTAAAATGCCAGCATGTCAGCAGAGCAGTCCTTCTGGCACCACAACCATGCTAGTTCAAATTCACTCGAATCACCTTTCTTCTGACCTTTGGGCTTCCTGATGCTCAGGCTGAACTGAAGCAGGTTGTCTTGACGATGTCTACGTGCCTAAATGCACTGAGGTTTTAGATCTTCTTGATGGCTAATATAAAATGAACAAATGTGTGTTAACATATGTAAATCTGAGAATAGAAATCTGTGACTATATATATGAATTTTCATAAGTGGCAATAAAGGTATAAAAAAGAGAGTATTTGTATGTGAGTATGAAGTTTGAATTGATGTTTGGTCTGACTGATATATTTCTTTGGTAGGTTAAATGCTGGGATTTTATAAGTTATTGTTTATAGTCATTATTTTTATTGTTGTAGATATTGTATTATTACATATTAATCCATGGGTGTCCCATAACTTTTATTCTAGGCTGAAGATGAGGATGTGGTCAGCTGGTAGTGATGTCAACAATGTAGATGATTTTCTATTAGCGCTTTGCTGTTGTGCACACTCACTGATAGACTACTCTAAGCTTTAAAGTCGATTTGAACAAATAGCCAGTTTGGGCACCTAACTCTCACTGCTGTGGCTTCTTAAGTGAAGATTTGGTGCAGTCTCTTAGTTTAGCCTTGTATTAGACCACACGAGTCCCTGTTGGAATAGCCAGTGGCAGCTGGTTGGAGACAGAGGTGAGATGCAGACCAGCCAGGTGTTTATTCCCCAACATTACAGATTACACAAAATAAAAAGGCAGAAGATTAAAAAAGAGCAAACTGTAAATAAGCACGACCACCCCGATTTTACATTGCAAAACACCTATGATGATGTAGTACTTTGGATGAAAAAAGGGTTTCTCTGTCTGAAATATGGCCTTCTAACAGCAGAGGGCAATATCAAACAAGTGGAGGAAGCTTTCTGTGAGTGAGAGTGAAACTGCTGACCTGGCCATGTAGCAGTTCTTTGAAAAGGACGCTGAGTGCCAACAGGGGCAGCTTTGGTCAGTGGTGGTGATGGTTTCAGCCTCTGAAAACAAGTTATCTTAAACAGTTCAGAAGTCCAGAAGTGTTTGACTGCCAAGAACGTGCTTCTGTTTTCTTTCTGCCAGCTATGAAAACACAGCTGGAGGTTTTGGATCAGGGGCCATCACCAGCATTAACACAGATTAATGATTGAGTTCTGCAAACATTTCTATGAGGCCAAAGCCCACTTCAGTGGGTGAAAATGCACGTCATGCTTTCACCCTGTTGACACATTTATTTGCACTCATAAAAGAAAAACTCATTTAAAAAATGATATTAGAAGCTTAATATTTTGAAGCACAGTTTTAAAGACATTGAAAAAGTCTGCTGGGGATTTCACTCAGTCCCCACACCTCTTATTCATTGTGCATGTATATATGTGCATTGTGTGTATCGTGACACACAGATTCTACTAACCACTTTACAGTGCATTTCTTATTTACACAAAACTAGACACCAGTGGTAGCAAAGCGCCCGTGAGACCCACTCGCCTGCCAGTCACAACAAGCTAGCTACAAAGTGTGGAGGCGCTCATGCCCACAGAAGATCATCCACTGGAGTGAACGTCCTCTGTGGAAATAAAATTGAACTGAACTAGCTCACTGCAAATCGCCACCTAATTGTGGTGGCGTGATTTATGTGTCACAGACACACAGATCCCAGGGGCTGTATGTCTGTGTGGTTTTGCCCCATGGTAGCCGTAATTCCAACAACTTCTAAGAGAGATAGGTTAAGGGCACAGTTTACCCTGGGATAAGGTTACTGGGACCCCACCCTGGAGCCATGCCTGGGGAAGGTCTGCGAGAGGGAGAGTGCACCTGGTAACTGGGCCTTAGCTCACGGGGCCCAACCACATGCAGCCTGAAGAGGAGACATAGGCCCGCCTTCCTGTAGCCCACCACCTGCAGCAGGCTATCGAGGTTGGTTATTGGGACATGGAACATCACCTCTGCTTTGGGGAAGGAGCCTGACCTAGTGTGTGATGTTGAGCAATAACGGCTGGATGTAGTCGGGCTCAGCTCAAAACACAACTTGGGCTCTGGAACCAGTCTTCTGGAGAGGCACCAGAGTCTGTTCCAGTCTGGAGTCACTTTCGGTTAGAAGCAGTGGGCTAGGATGGGTTTCCTTGTATCCGCTTGGCTTGCTGCCTGTGAGAAGCTTGCTTCCCTGTGCCTTCAGCCAGGGGAACGTGTCCAGTTGTTTGCACTTATGCTCCAAATGATGGTCCAGAGTTTCCAGGATTCTTGAGGCAGGGGCGTGGTGGCCATCGAGAGATTCGGGAGGTTTCTCGAATGGCTGAAATTTTTTCCTACTGGTAGGATGCCTGGAAAAGATGCAGGACATGGTGGAAAGATTGTTTCTCTTAGCTGGCCTAGGAACACCTCAGTGTTTCCTCAATTTTCATTACATTTTACATTGCCAGTAATGTGTCAGTTATTTCAGTCATTTTCCAGTATGTCTTTCACACACCAGGCCACAGGACATAATAGAGCCCTTCTCTTTTTCACTCCTCACCATAATTTTCCTGCTAACTGCTTTGGTCCTTTGCTCACACTGAGGCTCACACCAAGGCTGGAGCTCTGGATAGCTTTAGCTTTAGGCACTTTCTTTTTTAGCATCTTTATAATGTTCATGTTCACCTGGGTGGGGCTGATTTAAGTGTCTAATTAGGCTGGTTGTTGCAAACTCTGACTTACTGCGGTGAACCCTGTGTCTTCACTCACAGTGACAAGCTTCCAAGCTAGCTACATTTTAGCATGTGGCTGACTGTTTGAACCCTGTGATGGACTGACTTGTGATCAGAGCGATGCGAGGCCGACCAGCCGGTCACTGTTCAGGGCAGGAGTGATGAAAGTCATCTGATTCCTATCCCCGGTTGATTGGTGCATGTGTAATTATTACTAAACTGTGAATCAGTTTTGGTTTTGTGTTTTGTTTCAGTAGCGATGTGTAGTGGTCATTGTCTTTATGTTACTTTTCAGGTATCAAACTGTTAAAACATATTGACTTTTAGTATTTTTAGTATTTCAGTATAAGCTGGCTACCCTCAAAGTCAGTTTCTACAGTCACCTCTAATCTTATATAGGGCAAAATCATGTTAACGTGGGCTATGCTATTGTGGGCTGTTTTAAGGTTAAGATCTTACAATATTATACAGGTCCCCAACAACAGCTCCAAGACCTCACACCTGTTGGGAGAAAAACCTTTAGGAGAAAAAAGATCTGCACCTGTTTAGGTTTCGATTAGTGATTCTAGGAAGGTATGTAAGTCAGTGTAATCTACTCTGGGAGAGAGGAGCACACATGTGCTTATTTGTGCTTCATTTGTTCTGTTCTGATACTGAGCACGTGTGGACTCATAAACTTTGGCAGGACTCCAGAGCAATACAGCTGTTCAAGTAAGAGACGGCCTGCACTATTTGTTTTGTGTGTTTGAGACAAAGGCAGTGAAAAAAAATTCTCTGGAAGTTGCTTGTGATGATTTAAACATGAGCAAAGCAACTTGTCAAAAAGGTTTGTCTGTGTTTTCTGTCTCTCAGACGTCAGATAAACTAAAAATAGTGACCTTAAATGCCAAGGTTACTGCATCTGACCTACACCTTAAAGGTTAAACTATCATAACATCATGCAGCATAGATTTAGATTCTAAAATAATGATGGATAGACCAGAATTACATATTATACACCAACTGTAAAGGGCTAATTAAAGCTCATGCATGATGGCTGTGGAAAATGGGATGGAAAAACATGTAGTCATATGTTTCAATCAAACATATCCTTTATGTTGAGAGCCAGGGACTAGAAAACTTTATTTGGACCTGAATGATTCCAGTGAAACTGGAGTACAAATATAAGACAGAGAGTTTGCAGCTTCTGCCTGGACCTGTGTGAGTACTTCAGCTTCCTCCCATATGGTCCAAAGACATGTATTCTAGGTCAGCTGTTGAAATTAAATTGCCCCATAATGTGACCATTTGTCCAAGGTGAAAGCTGCCTCTCACCCAACAGGCTCTTGAATTGGATGAGTCCAATATTATCGTCTATTTTGATTTGAGAAATGTTTGGCCATTCAGAACAAGAAACAACATTTGACAAAGTTTTTCACTTGATTTCAATACAGAAATATTCCTGTATGTGGCATCAGGGTTTAAAGAGGCTCTGCAGCCTGAACTTTTGGCTCAGAGTAATTTGTACACATCTGGTTACCTGAGAAACACCTGGTAATAAATTACAGAGTGTCTGTCTCTTGAATCCAAATCCTGGGTCTGAGTTGACGGAACCATCAGTAAATCTGCACCCTGAGAGCAAAATTGGTTTGCTGGAGTCACTGATCGCCTAAGCACCAAGAACATTTGACATGTTCCTCACAGACTGACTGACACTTCCCCACGGCCAAAGAATACAGGTTTCACACACCTCCACACTGGCTTTACCTTTCAGAGCCAAGAGGCCCCAGACATCTTTTCATTACAGTCTCTTTTTAGCAGCAAATCATGACCAGTTCATTGCATGCTAGGCTGGTGCTTTCCAAACTATACTATCATAATGTCGATGGATTATTGAAGGTAAATTCTTTTCCTTTTAATAATGTCATTGGTGTGCATATCGCGCTGTGTACTGTAGTTGTATTTCTATATGTGATACTAACACACAGGAAGATTCACTTAGAGAAAGTGCTTATTGTTATCAGCTTGTCATTTTGTATTCAGAGAAGAAATGTGTCAGTGCAGACAGGCAAGTGCAGTGGTTCAAATGACGTCTTGCTCGATTGTCTCCACACAGCTTTTGATTCAAATGAAGCCCTTTGCATACACGCTGATTTTTTTCCTGATACCTACATGAATATGATGTCGACCACAGGTTGTTTTGTTTTGTTTTGTTTTTTGTTTTGTTTGTTTTGTTTTGTTTTGTTTTGTTTTGTTTTGTTTTGCTTTGTTTTTTGTTTTGTTTGTTTTGTTTTGCTTTGTTTTGCTTTGTTTTGTTTTGTTTTGTTTTGTTTTGTTTTGTTTTGTTTTGTTTTGTTTTGTTTTGTTTTGTTTTGTTTTGTTTTGTTTTGTTTTGTTTTGTTTTGCTTTGTTTTGCTTTGTTTTGTTTTCCTCATCTCCCTGAGGCATATAAATCCTCAGGAAGCTCTTGAGTAACTGCAATATATAACCAATATCATTAATTCAGGATGTCTTTCCCAATCATGTTAAAAAATATGAACTACATCTTTACAGAGATGAGGCTGAACGAGAGTAACCTCAGCCGGTGTCACAGAGGTTTAGAGGTTATCCAAGAGGCCAAAGACAAAGCAAACTGACCACTTCAAAAGAAGCAGCTCTTCCTGTGTCATCAGAAGGGGGTGTGTGTGTGTTTTGTGATATGCTGAAGATTTACACTGATGCAGCATCTCCACCCCCTGCTGCAGGTGAAGGGCAGGGCTGTGATAGGCTGAGCAAACAGAAACAGATGACTGTTTTTGCCTCTTTGTTTAAGATGTCAAAAGTGCCTTCAGACGTTTCGTGGCAGAACGTGACCGTGTGACTGCGCGTCTCCATTCGAAAGAGCTCTGTAGCTTGTAAGCTTTTATTGTGACGGAAGATTTACTTTCCAATAAAAATAAGAATTTGTGAAGATCATAAAACCTCAGTTTTGGTAAAAAGTAGTAGCACATGAACTGCTGCCCGTACGCTCACAGAGACTACCTGCAATAATGACAACAGAGCAGAAATCATTTTCACCCAGCAAGAACAAAGTAACGTAGCACACATCAAGTCAGTATAAAGCAAATGTGCAACCAAATATATTCAAGTGAACCTGGACATCATTTAAGTATTAAAGGAATTTAAATATTCAGTGAATTATTTTGTGCGTTCCTTTATTGGACAAGAACGACAACAAGACAGAATAATTTTTTCAATGTAAGAAAAGCCATTTTCAGGTTAACCAGGTGATACTGCATCCAATGCTCAGCACTGTGCTGCTGGCCATTTCATGAGTACTCCCACCGTTTTCTCTCAGGTCAGGTTTTCACAGTTAAAGCTTATCAATTTGCTTACATCATGTACACAAACTGTCTTGCAGAGAACTAAAAATCTCGGCGCCGGATGTTCAGATGACCTTGGAGTCTCTTTTCGTCAGTGGCTGACCCAAAAGATGGTTGAAGAATTTGTTGTTTAAAGAAACTGTTGAGACATATAAATGCAAAGATGATACCACCAGACACATAGCATGAGTGTATTTGTAACTTCATAAAGACAGAAATGTAAGGGAGAAATTACAACACATACATAAAAATCATTCCCTTCAGTATTGAGACGGTTTTGTAAAAGAGCCACTGACCTGCTCTTAAAGAAATATACACATACTTCCAGTTTTATGGCAGCACAACCTTTTTACTTTGTCCCACTCTTTATGCAGCCAAACATGTCAGGACGTGCAGATAACATGCCCACACAGTCCTGCGTGTGGGACAGCTGCAGAGACACGTGTGCATATGTGAGCAGCTGTGTTTGTAAATCAGGAATCTTGCAAAATGCATTCAGCTATCAAACATGCCATTGTTTACTTAGGATGTGTCAGTGAAGTCAGACGCATTATGATACATCTTTTTAAAGAGCAACTCAGCAGTGGCCTGGTGAACCTTTGCAGGGTATGCACAGGCACTTCTGCTGAACACAAACAAGACATTTCAGTTACAAGTTGATTTCAGCTTTGCTTTGTGGTATTTGCTGCTGCATGTTACAGGTTTCTTTTGGAGTTTGCTCATGTAAGAATTAGACTTGTGTAGCCGTCACCCTGTTGCAAATATGGCTGCATGAGAACAATAATCCATCAGCCTTTGTCCTCTGAGAAAAGGCATAGCTGCTCAGGAAACAAATGCTGCAGCTGAGTTTGTTCTTTGGTCAACCTTTGAGATTTAATTCAGTCCATGTTTCTCCCACCCTTGAAGGGTTCTGTAGCAGCAGGTTTATTGTCATTAGCTTTGCAAACTAACCCTAAAGAATGTTTCAACTCAAAAATTGGTCAGTCTGACCCTGATTCCTAAGTGTTTGTCCCCTTCCCCATTTCTTTGATTTTGGACATTTTTCACACTCAAATATTTCAGACCTGAGTAACTACAATGGACCAAAGCTATCCAAACCTACCTGGCCCTGTGTGACAAAGTCAGTGCCCTCTTAACCCAATAACTGCTTGTGCCACGCTTGGCAGCAAGAAGTGCAATGAAGCGTTTGCCATAACTGGCAATGAGTCTTTTAAATCCCTGCAGAGGAACTTTGGCCCTTTGCAGAATAGTTTTAATTCAGCCACTCTGGCGGGTGAGCATGAACGGCCTGTTTAAGGTCATGCCAAAGCATCTCAGTCTCATTGAAGTCTGTACTGTGACTCACCCCCTCCAAAAGCTTCATTTTGTTTCTGCTATGTAACCCCGGGGAGTTTGAGCTTCAGGGCATGAACTGATGGCTGGACATTCTCCTTCAGCATTTTCTGGTAGAGAGCAGAATTCAGGGTGCCATCAATGAATCAAACTTGTCCTAAAAACAGAAAATCAGCCCCAGATTATCACACTACCACCACGATGTGTGACTGTGGGTATGATGGCCTTTTAATGAAATGCAGTCTTCCATACCAGATATATCAGGACAAACACCTTCCAAAAATTTCCCAAACTTTTGTCTCGTGAGTCCTCAGAAAATGTTCCCAAAAGTTTTGGAATAATCAAGTTGCTTTTGTTTTTGTTCCAATTATGAGACGAGCCGTTTTCTCCATTTGTGGAAAACTGCTCTCCCTGGAATCCCAAATCCTTCGAAACAGCTTTGTAACCCCTTCCAGACTGAACGATGTCAGTGACTTTGAAGCAGTTACACACAAAGCCAGCTAGATTTGGACAGCTTTATTCCTTGTTAAATGAAATCATCAGTTAAAAACTGCATTTTGCATTTAATGTTGTTATCTTTCTTTGCGTTGATGTCTCTTTTTTTCAGAAACGTGTAAGAAAAAAAGAAAGTGACAAATGCACAGCACTCGTTTGGGGAATGTTTTGGTCGTGACACTAGATGGCAGTGTACCATTTAAAGTGACGCTGGAAGTGCACCACTGATATTCAGCAGTGTGAAAGGAAATCCTTTAATCAGGAACAACTTCCTCATGCGTCTCCTCTGACACACCTCCAACACCTTCACCACCACTTTCACCACCTTCATCGGTGACCTCCATCTCCATATCCTTCAGATCATATGGAGAAAACAAGTGGATGACCCAGTGTGACAAAATTCCTCATCTTCTTTTTATTTATTGTTTACTTATTGTCTGAACATAAGTTCATGTTTTTTTCATGATTGAATACTAATATTTCTTTGGATGAGCTGTAGTAAACGGCATTCAGATGATTTCATGTCACGCTGTTAATATGCATTCCTCACATGTAACCACCATGGAAGAGTTATGTTGCTTGGTAGGTGCGTTACTTTTGCCCCATAACATGTCTGAATCAATCCGGAGTCTGCTGGAAATTGCCCCTGTGTTCAACTCCCTCCACTGTGAGGGTTGTGAATCACTGAAGCTGCAGGATCTCACCACTGATGGCTACTGGGAGGTCTCTTCAGATTCTTGTCTGACAGCAAGGGTCCTCCACTCTGTGGAGAGCCCCTTCACCTCCAACTACCAGAGACCAAGACCTGAGCTCTGGTCACACGCGCGTGCGCACACACACACACACACACACACACACACACAATTTCAGACAAATTACCGACATTTGGGGGATGCATCGGCCTCCATGTGGTCTGCAGGGGGAACATTTAACTCATTGTTGCCCCCTAATCCTCACCTCCACCCTTCCTGTGACCCCATGCTGTCACCCCCCAACCCCCACTCCCGCTTTCCACCACTAGTTACATTCAAAACTAGCTGAAGTTCTACCATGTCAGCATCAACATTTTAATCTTAAAAACAGAAAAGTTCGTCAGCATCAGCTGATTCATTTTATTGAATTGTTTTGTTCAGTATATTATTTATCAAAAATAATGAAGGAAATGTATCCAGATTTTCAGATGATATGACAACACACTTTTATCAACTCGCCTTCTGAAACCGTTCTTTAAAATTCTGAATTACATTTGACCACAATAGAGGCCAAAAACCACAATCTTTATTGACTGCAGGGAGGTAGAGGTCAGAGGTCAAACTGGAGTGAGTAAGATGGGCTGTAATGAGAGACTGACCCTCATTAGATCCAGCTCCTGATAAGATGGCAATGAGAGCTGATGAGGCCAGTCAGAAGTAAGCAGCCATGCAACACTGGTCAGCACACTGAACAGCAAATATCCTCTGCATTTATGGAGAAATCTTCATCTGAGGGATGCTGATGAACAATTGTAACCAACACACAAATTATTATTTTCTTAGATCCAAATTTATTGAACAGCAAGTAGGAAAGTCCAGTCAAATGAAATGCGATTGGAGATGGGAGTTAGAACTGCAGACTTCTTGCTTGAAAAGAGTGGATGATGTGAAACCACTGTCGTAAAAAGACTAACCTCCTCTAGAAATATTAATTCAAATTATTAACATTTACATAATCATGTATACGAAACACTGAGGACATAAAGGAAGAATTAGGGCAAATTACCACCTCTGCTTCTGAGAGTTGTGCACAGATGATGACAATATTGCTGGTATAACTTGGAGAAATGGGAGAATAAACAGCTGGTGAATCCCAAAGAAGTAACAAAAAGATTACAAATGAATTCTGATTCAAACATACCAAATGTTCTGTCTTCTGATCCATTCATTTCATATGATAAGCAGCAAAGAAACTGCACCACTGTGCCACCAGCCATGTGCTTTCTACAGTTTCCTGTTGTGTGTGTAGGCTCATGGAATCAGATATGGTACTTTTTACTTACTGAAAGACAAATAATGATGGGGTTTCTTTACATTTGGCTAAAGATCAAAGTTATATCAATATAAGACAGTCAGCCATTTGACATTTTACCCTGACAGGGGTTTATTCTTGGGGTCCCCACAAATCATTTTTAATATGTTATGATAAGGGGTAAAGACACGAAGACTATGTGAGCCACCAAAATGCTGATTTCAGGCGCAGGTAGGGAGATTCTGCTCGTCCATGTGATCAGAGGGCCTCGTGACCACACTTCCTGCTGACAAAAGCTTACTTACCTGTGAGTGACAGTGCTGCATGCTTGGCTGGCACAGTCTGAAACCATCCTTAATGGATGAGCTGATGTCCAAAAGTTCTTTTTGTCTTGCTGCTATCAAAGGCCTGATGTGACCTGCTGGCACAGATCAAGATGTGAGCCTCACTCCGGCCCCAGCGGAACATGACCCAACATCGTGCTGAGACTGCACATAAATAAACACTTTGAAAGGTGACAGCTATCGGTGGTCCAACAAAGCCGTGCTCATAGACACAGACGCACAATTGGAAAACAGAAATGCATGAGTTGTGAAAATAAAAGGCTTTTTAGGGCTGAGGGGGGATATTTGGGTGAAATAGGCAAGTTTAAAAAAATCCTTTTCGAAACAGAAGCTGAGCATCAGTCATTTGACTGCGTGGAGGACTGCATGGACCGTGGCTTTTTAGGGCCCGTTTGTGTGATGCCGGTTTTGAAAGGATCCTCTGAAGTGACAGCTTTTTCTCTTTTTCTGTCACTGTGGGACCCAGCCAGGGCTGCGAGACACTTATATCACTGGGCCGTGACAGCTATACACATACATGAACACACAAACACACAGAGCTGTGGCTACAAGCCTTTTGTTGCCGGGTCCCGGTCCACTGATCTTCCTGGTTGCTGAAGGACAATGAGGGTCAGCCAGTCAAACAGGCAGGCAGTCAACTACTGTCTGCTTCCCAATAACATAGCAGGCAGTTGTGTGGGCAGAACTAATCTGGGAATGTCTCTTCAAGTCTTCTTCAAAAAAAAACCTCACCTTTGATGAAGATCAACACAAAGGAAAACTATGGTTCCACCAAGTTCTGCTGACTTGCTGCTATTATTCTCAAACTGGGGTCAGGTAATTAGTTAGAAGTGATCAGAAAAGGAAAAGGGAATTTTAAAAATTAGAGTAGCACCCCAATGACACACGGAGAGCTTGAAAATCATAAAAAAAGAATCCCCTCAATTAAAATCCCAAATAATTGCCACAAGTTCCAAATAAGCAGACTTTATCAGCTGATGTGTGCCAAAAAATAAATGAGAGTGAAAGCAGTGAGCAGCTTTAAGAATATGCTGGTACCCCTCTCCATCAATCTGAGGGCTCCTATTTGGGATGTCCTTCTTCATTTGATGTGGCAGCAATTAGCAGGGGGACTTTTGTCCCTCTGGGCAGACGGGCGGTCCACTCAACTGATCCCCATCCACACAAGATGAATAAAGAAAACTGTAGATAGCACGGCACGGGGATCAAACAGACCTGCCTCGCCCCTCAGCTTTCTGTTCTTTATTAAAGATGAAGGAAAAGGGGGAGAGCACAGGAGGGACGGAGGGAAAAATAAATGAGGTGTTAGTTTTCCCATGAGAGTGCTCCTGGGGGGGTTGGGGGGATTTGGAAAGGAGGTTTAATAATTGCTACCTAATCTGGAAGGTGTAACAAATACAAGAGTGTACTTTATATTTCACAATCGTTTTGATCTTAGCCACTCCATCAGGAAGGCTGCTGACTTCCTGTCTGCTCAGATGACTTCCTGTACTGTCGTCGGTATCTAGGCTGAGGCTTCTTGCTTCATCTGTTTTAAAGAAAATGGCAGACAGTCTTCAGACTACGTTTAGAAGAATCATACATTGTAAAAAAAATGATTTCACATGTTGATGTCACACAATGTTTCTAAAGAGCTTCGTTTGAACCTTTGAGATAAGCATTTCTGCTGTCAGTGATGAGGAGGAGCAGGTCTGACTGTGACGCCACAGGCTCATTAGCTAATGACTTGCAAGTGACCAGTAGTTAGCCAGTGTGTGTGTGTGTGTGTGTGTGTGTGTGGTTTCATATCACAGATAATACTCCATTTTGAAATATGGTATGACCAAGATGTACAAAACAAGCTTAATTTTGTTATTCAGTATGACCCAAAAGGAGTAACACTTTGCATGGTCGTTTCAGCTGTTTCCACTCCTCACTGACTGCCCTCTGTGTCTGCATGTATAACTTTAGTTTTGCATGCTAAAACATGAGAATTTTATATTATTTATATTATAATATATCAAATCAAATCAAATCAATTTTATTTATACAGCGCCAATTCACAACAGACAGTCGCCTCAAGGCGCTTTGTATTGCAGGTAAAGACACTACAATACTGCAGAGAAAACCCAACAGTCAATACGACCCCCTATGAGCAGCACTTGGCGACGGTGGGAAGGAAAAACTCCCTTTTAACAGGAAGAAACCTCCAGCAGAACCAGGCTCAGGGAGGGGGGGTCATCTGCTGCAACTGGTTGGGGCTGAAGGGAGAGAGAGAGGACAAAAAACCTGCTGTGAAAGAGACAAAGAGAATGATTAAACAGAGTAAAGTATAAACAGAGTAAAATGGTGAGTAAAAAGAAGCAGTGTATTATGGGACCCCCCCCCCCCCCCCCCCCCAGGCCCACAG
>VUQK01011391.1:25022-35572 GCA_015106715.1 Bujurquina vittata
CTGACACAGTGGTGGTGTAAATAGCCATTCTGCTGATGCTAATATAATTCCTTTTAGCAGCTGGTCATTGTCTTTCATTCATAATTCAATGGGCTGGTAATGCTGTGGTAACATAATGTATGTGACAGCTCTCCTCTCCTCAGAGAAAATGAAGCAAGTGCTCATCACTGCTAAGCTGATGCACCGAGATGTGTAAAAATGAGCTCCTATGGAAAGTCACTGGGAATTACTTTTCTAACTTTTTTGTTTTTAATTCCAACCCTTGGAATAATAATAATAATAATAATAATGATATCAACAACAGGCAAATATTTGCACAGAACCACCAGTTTATGCATGAAAATTTAAAACACACATTAAAAAATTAAATCTCTAATGTTTTCCTGATGTGATGATGCACACTCAGACATTTGGCAGCTAAATAATTCTCCGTCACTTCTAAATGGATGTAGTTTTACTTTTCTATTACCTTTTAAACACTTTTGATAAATATTCCATATTTTGGCAATAAATCTATTTTGTCGCTTGTATGAATGTTATTTTCTTTCCTTTAAAGACAAAACTCACTGAGCTAAACAGGAAATGAAATAATAGTAAAAGACTACATTTAAATAAACTCAGATGACGCAGGTAATCATTTGGTGTGCTAAAAAAGGCAAGAGAAGAAAACTTTATATAGATAGATAACTATCTGGATAACAGTTCAGTCTCCAGGTTTCTAGAGTTTTCTGATTTTCAGACATATAGATAACTGAAAATGAGAGAAACGCCCTCTAATCACCTTACTAAAGCATTAGTGTGTAAAAATGTCCCTCTGCGACAGGAAAACATAAAATAATATAAACTGCAGAGCTTTTTTTTTATCCTTACCTGCAGCTGCTGAAGTAAACCAGAAGAGGATGGTTTGAAGATGTTGAGCTTTGCTCCACTGATGAGGCTGTGACTGAGTATGTGAGACAGAGGGGAGACCATACTTTATACTGACAGAGAGGGAGGGGGCGTGGCTTCAGCCTGTAGGAGGAGCCTGCTGCTGGCGCAGAAAGTGACAGCAGTGACGCCAGTGAAGATGCACACAAGCATACAAACTTAAAAAGCTTAATGAACACACACACACACACACGAGATCAGTTCAAAGGTAGCAACTTTGAATACACATATGTAAGAAAAATAAAGAGAAACACAAACTGTGTGATACTTTGAATCCAGTAAAGAGGAGCTGAAGGCCTCTTTAACATGAGCTTGCAGTTCAGTGCCCCACCAGTTGCAGCTCGGCTGAAATGACTTCAGCTGATCAAAAGCAGGGACTTAGTTTGTGTCTGACAGACGAAATCATCCTGGGACTTTACACCACCGATGATCCCTGCTGAAATTATGACCGAATGAGTTCGAAGTGGAGAAGAATGAAACTCTGAGACTTTTAATAAAGCCGTCTTTTATGTCATGCATATGTCCCCGTGGGTATCTCATGGAAAACTGTAACTATAAAAGGCCTTTCAAGAGATTTGTCATGTAATCAAAGAGACGTGTGTATTTAACATCAGGAACACCTACGATACTTGTTGATATTGTCTCCTGTACCTCCATCAGTGATAAATGTGTACATATGAGCTCTGTGAACAGCTGCTTTTCTTTAAGCCATAATACCATCCCCAGTGTTGATAGCAAATCCAATGGGTCTTTAAATTCTTTAATTAACTATAGAAGTGGGATAATTTTCTCAGTCTATGAAGTACTTAATTAAAGAGAAATCATAATCATTACTGGGTACAACGCTTACATATAAAACACTGATCCACTGACTGTTATGGGTGTGAATGTGCAGGGTTCATAGAATATATGCGGTATTTATACTGAGGTTTAGGAAAGTCTGACATCTCTTTAAAAACCCTGAACAGAAACTGAGTGTGCCACAAGCTCCAAGGTCAGAGTTAAATAAAAGAAAAATTTGAAATAAAATTCTGATTTTTAATGTCTGTTTAAAAGAAAGAAAAAGAAAACCTCTGGGTCTCTGAAGGCCAGCATGAAAGCAACAGCATGAGGGGGCTCTCTCATATATTTCACATATTCGAATGCTGGAATAATAATAATACCCCAAAGTGGGAATGATGAATTAAAAAGGTCGTTAAAGCTGCAACAATCTATCTTACCGAGTATAATCAAATAGTTTAAGCCAAAGTCTCCTCAGCCATTATTTTTGCATGTTTATAATATTTTTATCAAAACAGTGAAATCGTGAAGCTATTTGAGTGAAAAAGCCAGTGTACAATGTAGTTGAAACATACAGCTACACTCCTCATTTACCAGGATACAGTTACATTACACGTTAGCTGCATCCATCTATTCATTTTCTTCTGCTTATCTGGGGCCGTGCTGTGGGGACTGTAGCCTAAGCAGAGAAACCCAGACCCCCCTCTCCCCAGCCACCTCCAGCTTATCCAGGGGAACACCAAGGTGTTCCCAAGCCAGCCAAGAGATCCAGTATTATCTCTCCAACGTGTCCTGGGCCTCCCCATGGTGGGACATGCCCAGAACACCTCATCCAAGAGGCGCTCAGGAGGCATCCTAGTTAGATACCCAAACCACCTCAACTGGCTCTTTTTGATGTGGAGGAGCAGTGGCTCTACTCTGTGCCCTTCCTGGGTGGCTGACTCAGCCCCCTAGCTCTAAGGGAGAACCACCCTTGGGAAGAAGCTCATATCTGCCGCTTGTATCTGCGATCTTGTTCTTTCGGTCACTTCCCAAAGCTCTCTCTCTCTGTAGTGCAGTCTGGCCCCTCACCCAGGACTAGTTTGCCCTCGGAGACTCTACCAGAGGGCAATAGCCCTTGGACAACATAGCTCCTGGGATCACTGGGACACACCTGTTAGGTACATTTTTAAAAAAAAAATTGCTTTCAGAGTTTGTCTGAATCATGTTAATTTCTTCACTAGTTCAGGCACCGCTGAGGTCAGAGGAAGGCATTAAATTACTTTTGAAACATTGTTTTAAATCTTTGGCTCTGTCCCAATAATGTAACTACCCTGAGGATATTTTTTGGCACTTTCAACATGTGAAGTTCCATATTGTTGCTCTGTTTTGTTGTGCAGCGTTTGCTGAAACCAGTCACGGCTGTGGAGCTGCACCAACAACCTCACTTCCAGACCACAGTAAATCTGAACTATTTTCACAACCTACCAATCACTCAGCAGACTAGCTGCTTCTTTCTTCATTTCTTATTTAGTAATCTTTCTAACGGTTCCTTTTCCTTTTCTTTCCTATTCAGACTTATTATTGTATTTTATGTGAACTATTACCTGGCACTGGGGGGATATTTAAATGAAGTTTTTAGCCACTGGTGCAAACTCTGAAATGAGCAAAACACATCCTTCAGTTCAAACCCAAGAAAAGGAAATGAAAAATGTGTCAGACAGTTAAGACAAGGATTGCGTGTTAGCTCACTTTCAGCCAAATTACACTGAACTCCAGTACTGTGTTATACGTGGGAGACTGCCAGTAGACAATCTGGGTCTGTCCCTGGTGTGATTTAGCTCTTCACCAGTATGTAAATGAGGCTGCCACTTGTCTGTCTCACTACACTGTCATGAGCCTTTTAACTTTTGATAGGCCATGTACCCAAAGGCTGACACACTGCCAAAGACAAACTCACCATTTTCAAACTGTCTGGTTGGCCGAGAGGTGCAACAACATTTAACCATCTTTACTTCCTGAACATCAGTTGAATGATACCCTAACAGTCAGGAATAATGAAGCACAATACTTTTTGCTCTACTCTACATTTTTTGGCAAACACCTGTTCCGCTCTGTAAATCTGCAGCCTTTGTTTTTTTTTTTAAATCGACTTCACAGAATCTGCGACAGCAAATGGGCAGATGTGAACAGATAACTGGAAGCTCACTAATCCACTCTCCTCCCACAGGATTTCATTACTAAAGTCCAGCTGTGAGCCTCATCAAACAGGTTCTCTCTGTTATTTGAGGGAAAAAAAGATGAATGTGAAGTTACAAAAAAAAAAAGTCCTATGGCTATGCCTTGATCTCACTAAAAATTGGGAAAAGCCAGGGACAGCAAATTTTACTTCTAAGGCTTTTGTTATGGTCCTAGGTCTGCTTTTCCAGAATCTGAGTTTTTGGACTTCAGGTTTTGTTAATTTTAATATTCTATGAGAGTCTTGCTTTGCTTAGCAGTTATATTGTTTCTAGTACCCTAAATTCCAAGTTGCTTTGGAGTTTAGTGCCTCTTTTGTCTGCGTTTGGTCTGTGATTAATGCTCTGCAATGTTCTGCAATAAATGCTCACTTAATGTCCACTTCCATCTGCAGCATTGCGCATTTGAGTCTGAATCTGATAGGTTTAAGGGGCACCATTTTCTTACTTTGTAATGTAATTAAAAATGTCAGTCAACAGGAATGATGAAGGTGAAGCTGTGGTTTGGAAGGCCACTTGCTAAAGTACTCAGAAAACACCTTTGTTGATTGAAACAACTCTGATTGGCTGTTCCATGAAAAGTTAAAAAGATTAAAATTGACAGAAAGAAACGAAAACTATATTGAAACAAAACTTTTTTCTAAATAACCTGTCCTGTCTGGCAGCTTTTGCAGTCGTGATCTCAGTGCGCTTTTGTGTCAAACACATTTGCTTTTTCAAAATGAGCTTTATAAACTCTCTTTAGGTGCGTGTGTGTGTTAGTGTGTGTGTGTGTGTGTGTGTGTGATGCAATAGGCAGCCAGAGCCTCAGGCACGCAACAACCTTTCGACACCCAGCACAGCCCCCAGACCACAACCCCCAAGGGAGCAGGCCAGCAGCCACGCCAAACCATCCGGCTATGCACCCCGGAACCTGCAAGTACCCACATCCTGGGCGAGGCAGCAACGACCAGCGGGAAGCAGTAGGGAGGGATAACCCCCACCCTCCACAATTATGTCCTACACACGCACACACACACACACTCACTCACACCCATATACCTACCACACAATTACACACACCCATCCACATCCCCCCCTTCCCATGAAGAAAACTAAACATTTTCAAACAATCAAAACTAAACTGAACTGAGCAAGACTCAGTTCTTTATATGTTGCTAGGAAAATGAGAAATATGTGCTGAAATTTATTGAAACATGCAAACATACGTGAAAATACAGCGTACAAGGCAAAAACAAATATTTTACAGTTTGAATGAGCTGAAAGTCAGTATTCGCAATGACCACATTTATTCTTCAGCACAGCTTGAACTCTCACAGACAACTTTTCTTCTAATTTCTTGAGGTTTTCTTCAGAAATAGTTCTCCAGGCTCCTGATGGTGTTCCATTGTGTGTTTTTTTTCCTATACAGGTACCTTTACTGTATTGGCAGTGAGTTTGGGATCATTGTCATGCTGAAAAATGAAGCTGTTGCCACACACACATTCCAGATGGTATTACATGGTGGATTAAAATCTGATGGTACTTTTCTGTGTTCATACTTCCATCAGGTTTGACAAGATCTCCAAAACCACTGGCTGAAACGCAGCCCCAAACCATGGTAGAGCCTTCACTGTGTCTGCAGCCATCTCTCATGACCTCCTCCTTGTGCAATTTGGCATACCTCAGCCTTTTCTCCCAGTTTCCCTTCCTTAAAAATGGCTTATTGACAGCCCCCCCTTCCACTGATGCCACTTCTGATGTGACTTCAGTGAAGAGTAATCACACATGAAGTCAGAAGGATGTTTTTCTGTCCATGTTGCAACACTGAACCCAATCTGAAGGACCTCTGCACCCTGGGACACTCAGAGTGGAACCACTGCATCACTTCAGCAATTTAAATTTGCCTCTTTGAACTCTATTAGTTGCTTGTGTGCTCGTGCCCATTCCCGTGCTTCTCTGTGCATGAGGCCAAGTGAAAGCATTTGCTCTCTGCTAACTAGCTGCTGTTTTATAACTGCCATCTGCCTAAGCTATGTGCAAATTTTCCATTTCTTTTGGTTCCCACTCTGTATCCTCATTATGCTGATTTATGCTGTGCTAAAATATAACTACACTGAAATGGACCCCTAGAGGTTGTTGTTTGCTTCGGTTTGAATGGATGTGTGCAAACTTTGGGTAAGGGGTTATATCATGTGTTGGGCTTTAGTGTGGTAAACATAACATTAATTTAGCATTTTTTCACATTCTCATGTTAGTGTATTTTTTGGGGGTTAGTCAGCCAAACATTTTTCATAGAACAACCTGCAGCAAGAATTAGACAGTATCATTCAGTCAACGCTCAGTTATGAGTCAGATTGACATATTATTCCTCATCCAATTTCCAGCAAACAGCTTGGCTCCAGTTCTGTGGTAGATGCTGCTGTCAGTCTTTCTGCCATGCTGAGCTTAAATACATGCATGTGCTGTTTATGAGTCTGGCTCTATTAACCATATGATAAAAAGAGATCCTTTGCAGACTGTTTGAAATGGTAAATCTGCTGCATATATTTCATACCTAGCATACCTGCCTCTGCATATCAGATGAGCTGTAATCTAATTTCACTAGACAGCATATTTTTCCCCACTGTGTTCAATGCACATAATGCCTGCATGCTGTTGGGATTATGCACAGTTATGATGCAGTTCTGTGGATCTCTGGTGCGGTAAGCATTGTTGATCCTGGACTTTAAACACTAAACTGAAGCCATTTATATAACATAATGATTTTCACAGGAAAGAAAAAAAACCCCCAAAATTATAACTCCATTAATGTTGCAAAAAAGTAACTTCCAATAACAGTTGAGTTGTGGTCCTGAACACAGATTTGTCCTAATGCCACTTTCACTCAGAACCTCTTAAGACAGATTGTGTTAATATTCAGTGATAAAAAAAAACACCCCAAAAAAGGTGTTACACACAGGCCTGTGCATAATGACATCACTTCTGGCATCAAAGAAAACATACATGCGCACAGATTTTCAAGGAATGTATTCACATTTATTCTCTAGTGTCTGTCCTACTCTCAGCAGTGAGTCACGGTACTTGAGTTAATTGCACCCTTGTAGTGTGTGTGGGTCACAGACCTCTTCAGTAGATGGACCCTTCATTCTTTAATCAACTGGTGCGTTTTCTGTTGTTGGACATGAAGGGAAGTGTAGGTGCAGAGATGAGCACAGGGGCGGGGCACACATGATGATGATGATTGTAAAGCATTAATCAAATACTCTTGAAAACATGCTGATTGCTTTTGAAATGCATTTTAGCAGTAACATGTTTTGCAGCCCACTGTTTTTGGTAATGTGAATAGCAAAATGAAAGAAATCTGGGAAGACAAGGAAAGAGCAAGGATTTCACATTCATAACTAACATATCTCCAGCCATGAGGCAACACCCTTCTTCATTAACTGGATTGTTTTCATTGCTTTTATTGCTTTCAAAGTCTCCTTCAGAGGTAAAAAAAAAAAAAGTCTGTTTCTCAGAATTTTTGCCAACCATAACAAAGTTGCAGTACTTTTTATTTGGTGCGTAAACACCATGTGGTCCTAGAAATCATTGGCTTTGCAGTTGGTGTAAGTCTCTGGGGCTTAATGAAAATATATGGGACAAAGTGACCAAAAGCTTCAGGCAGGTCTTTCTGCCTTTCTAAGTCATTTTTCAAAGAAGAAAAAAAAACTACCAAAAATTGTGGGAGGTTCAGGTGGGGACACTGTAGCACACAGCTGGAGAAAGATTGCCTATTTCTTACTACTGGAAATAATAAGTTCTATTTTGGTGATGGAGCTGCCTGACTAGAGCATGCAGGAAGCAGCACTTAGGCTATCCACTCGCTTGGTGTGAATTCTTGTTCTCAGCCTGTTAACAAGCTCACATTTTCCTAATAACCTGAAACACACAGGGGGAAATAATAGCCATGAGGCAATTCTAAATGCATAATAAAAGCTGTATGGGCAGACATGATGTGAAAAAGCAACCACACAGGATCATTTTAAAGGCAGAAAAATAAAAATTGCAGAACACCCCAAGATATGAATAATTATAATCCTGCACTTAAGACACAGCCATGATATTTTCCATGTAAGTCCCGTTCCTCAGTACTAATGTTTTTCTTTGTTTTTTTGGTTGGTTTTGTTTTTTTGCAGTAATAATGAACAGTCTTCGAGTTATTGTGCACCTGTGTTGCTGTGCTATATTACTTGTTGAAGTCTGCTTTCTCAGAGGAAATAATCTTCCTGAACTTTGCTGCTCTCTCTGATTTTCCACGCCTGGCACTGAAGCTTTTTAACAAACCACTAAATCACATTTGTCATTTGCAAGATAATCAAAATCTGAATAACATCTTGGAATATAGTGATTATATTTTTTTCTGATTTGGGGAATTATATGAAAAGCTGTAAGCTATTTGAATTAAAATGAACAATTTGTGAGTTCGGGCCTGGTGCGCAGAACTGCGAGGTCTTATTGAGGCATTCTTAAGAATGAGTTTCTCAGGGGAAATAACGCGAGACCCCATTCAGCTGCTTTTTTCTAATAAGTCCTTTAATCTACTAATGCTTCTCTCTGGGCCATAAAAACAGTACGCGAGTGTGTACTTGTATCGCTGTATCAGTCACATGTGTCGCTTTCTCTGTGCCATTGTGTGTGTGTAAAACAGAAAGTTCCGCAGCTACAAGTTAAACGGGGGAAAACTGTGTGGTCTTTGGTGTTGATAGCTGAAATGTTCATTCTGAAATGTTATTAAATTTTTTTGGATGTGGGAAATATCTTTAACTGTCTGAAATTACAATATTAATAGCCAGGAAGTGCAAAATGCTGTCCTGGGGAGGGCTAATTTTTATCTTACATAACCAGCAATAAAACATAAAAAGCAGGAAAAATAAAATGACTGTGTGGTGAACGTCACAAAGGAATCAGGAAAATAGTATAAACAATGTACCTTACATGTCAAGATTTTTATGATATCAGCAGAACGTTCAAGGCATGAAATCAATATTTAGCTACCATGTGTTTTATTGTCTTATTTGGGGGTCCAACCAAAAATGATGTTTGTGGTTCGATATTTGATGCTTTGGTCCAAACCTCAAACTTAAATCAGGTTTATTACACTCAAACAGGCTTTTATGGCATTAGAGTGAAAATAGGACCTCAACCTCCTTGCTTGACTAGGGGAAATCAGTGGTTGCCTGGTGCTTACACTGAATTTTCTTGCATTCACAAATTGTTGGTGCAAAGCTTGAGCATGCAACATCCTCAACTGCTGGACGACCACTTTTGATTGCAAGATGATTGCAAAGGTCATCTGGTGGGAAGCAACATGTCCCCAAACAATCTCAATCCTCACTCACAGACACACTGGCACAAGAATTACCTTCTAATTTATACTGCCAATATGCCCAAATAATCTGACTCAATCTGCAGCGATGAGCACAACTCGTCTGCGATGTATCTCCTTCCAGTCGGGGACTCGACTCATCAAACGTTTTCTGTAGGTCTTCACAAGGTTGGCACACACCGTTGCTGGTATGTTGACCCATTCCTCCATGCAGATCTCCTCTAGCAGTGATGTTCTGGGGCTGGCGGCGGGAAACACGGACTTTCAACTCCCTCCAAAGGCTTTCGATGGGGTTGAGATCTGGAGACTGGCTAGGCCACTCCAGGACCTTGAAATGCTTCTTACGAAGCCACTCCTTTGTCTTCCTGGCAGTGTGCTTGGGATCATTGACATGCTGAAAGACCCAGCCATTCATTCTTTCATGGACACGCACCAGTGGTCCTGGTCCCTTTGCAGAGAAACAGCCCCAAAGCATGATGCTGCCACCCCCATGCTTCACAGTTGGTATGGTGTTCTTAGGCTGCAACTCAGCATTCACTCTCCTCCAAACACAACGAGTTGTGTTTATACCAAACAGCTCTACCTTGGTTTCATCTGACCATATGACATTCTCTCAATACTCTTCCGGAACGTCCAAATGCTCTCTAGCAAACTTCAGACGCGCCCGGATATGTACTGGCTTAAGCAGGGGGACACGTCTGGCACTGCAAGATCTGAGTCCCTGGCGGCGGTGTGTTACTGACGGTAGCCTTTGTAACGTTGATCCCAGCTTTCTGCAGGTCATTCACTAGGTCCCCCCATATGGTTCTGGGATTTTTGCTCACCATTCTAGCGATCATTCTGACCCCACGGGCTGAGATCTTGCGTGGAGCCCCTGATCAAGGTAGATTAGCAGTGGTCTTGTAGGTCTTCCATTTTCTGATTATTGCTCCCACAGAGGATTTCTTCACACCAAGCTGCTTGCCTATTGCAGATTCAGTCTTCCCAGCCTGGTGCAGGTCCACAATTTTGTTTCTGGTGTCCTTCGTCAGCTCTTTGGTCTTCACCGTGGTGGAATTTGGAGGGTGACTGTTTGAGGTTGTGGGCAGGTGTCTTTTATACTGGTAACAAGTCCAAACAGGTGACATTAATACAGGTAATGAGTGGAGGACAGAGGAGCCTCTTAAAGACGATACAGGTCTGTGACAGCCAGAAATCTTGCTTCTTTGTAGGTGAGCAAATACTTATTTTCCACCCTTATTTGCAAATAAATTCTTAAAAAATCAGACAATGTGATT
>VUQK01011393.1:8754-19712 GCA_015106715.1 Bujurquina vittata
TTATTAAATATTGTTTTTTTTGTCCAATTCTGTGACAGAAGTTTGTGGATGACCTGAAATAAACAGAATTGGTTTTATTTAAAAAAAAAAAAAAAAATCTAGTGTGTGTGTGTTTGTGTGTGCGCGCGCTCACACATGCACACGTGCAAACTCTGGTTGGCCTTGTTTGTTGAGGAAACACACTTTAGTGCCTCTGTGACCAAACAGCTACATTTACCACATCATCTGGCAGGCACACCCTTGGCTCAGTTCCTTCTTTTGGAAACACACAGGCGCACACCGTGGTATTGTCACATCACACACTCGGTGACAAATCACAGAAAGAGCACTGAGCTCGGCTAGCTGCTGAAACCTGGTGTTGATGTGAGTATGTACCGGACTGTGCTCGTCTGTCTTCTCTCTATGTTAGCTTGTTTATTAAACTGTGCCGCTCAGCTAAAATGCTGTGTCAGCATAAGCTCAAGCGTGCCCTTGAGCTTGTGTTTCAGCAATTATTTGTTGTCCTTAGTCATGCTTTAGTTTGCTATGTTTGAATGTGTTGTGTGGTAGGGTTACAAGACATGACATGAATCTGAATGTCATCTTACAAAACAGTGCTGACGTTTGTATGGCACACAGTGAGAGTTGTTACTTTTTTGATTTTAATGACTCTGAGAATCCCACACAGTCATCACTGTGGTTTTCTTGCGCCTCTGCTTCCCCTGTCAATCATCAGTCATTGTTATTTTAAGCATACTGACAAAGCTAGCCTTAGTGAAACGGTGTGTTTGAAGGTAACAGGTGCTACAAAATGGTCTTGACAGTGCGTGTTGATGACAGGATCACAGTGAAGCAAGTCCATACTGTAATTCCTCTCATGCTGGATAACAAACAGCCGTTTCAGTTTGTGTGCATTCTGCATCATTGTTGTAATGTGAATCAAAGTGGCACATGCTTTCAGATTGCTGTACTTTCAATGGTTACACCACTAATAATTTCTAATTTACACCACTATTTTAAATTCTAATTTTGACACATTTATGCACATTTATACACCTTATGCAGTGACATACCTGTTTGTGGGTAGTTGCTGCCATGTTGTTGTTAATGCAAAACCAAAACAAAGATGAACACCAACAGGTAATAAGGAGGCAAACGCTAACAAACACTGAAAAACAAACCAACAACAAAACACTACACTGTGTGTCTGAGGTGTAATGATAAACAGATAACAGGAGCATAAAGATTTTCTTTGATTCTAGCTATGTTACCATGTAGCTACAGACAAGAAAACTGCCACATCTGAGGTAATAGTGACAGCACTCTGATATGCAACTGCAAAAGTTTAATGCGTTATAATTGTAACTTACTAGTATGACATTTGGGTGATCACACAAACAAATTTCCAAAATGTTGTTTAAGGTGATATTTTTCCTTCTTCAGACTGCTACTGAAGCCATGTGTTGTTGGTTCTGTGACCTCAGCTCCGTCTTGCTGCTTCCAAGCTGGAAAATGCAAAAAACTTTCCTCTGTTCCTTTGCAACACAGCAGCTCACGATTCTGATGAGTTTCTAGTGTCCACAATTTAATTTTCAAAGCCCAAATCTCTGGATATCTCTCTATATTCCAATCTCAACTTGGACTTGCATGAAGAACAGCTCCATAATCATTGCGCTGCCCTGTACTCAGATTTATTTAGTTGTGGATGGTTGAGGGTGCAGTTACATGTGCTACACCTAATTGCTTGCTGTGTATTCTCTGGGGAGCTTCCTGTCCAGCTGCACTCGTGTGAAAACACAAACATCATCCCAACTGCGTACTAGGGAGCTAGAAGGTTATAGACTGTTTAATTTTAAATCCGACTGTATTAAATATTTGCATTCTCACAGGCAATGTGCAGAAAATGTTCCCATGTGTGAAAATGTCTTTTGTCTGAATTTACCCTTATTGCACTGGTTATAATTGTACTGACTAAAATTTAAGCAACAACACATTTTTGTATGTTAAACCTTTAGTAAAGTGTTCTGTGTAACTTGGTGGAGGAAAAAAAAAACCCAATTATGTGTACAGAGTCACGTAGCTCATAAACTGGGCTCTAGCTTCAATCTCTTTCCTGAAAGTTAATACTCAGCTCAGGATATCATTAAACAACTTTTAAATTTGTCCCTGATGTTCAACACGGCTGTGTAATGTGTCAGAGGGTTTCACGTGTGCTTTGACATCATTGCTAAAGCTGGGACCTTACCTCATTCTGAACTCTCACCCCACTCTGGTATTGAGGTCAATGTTTCTGCAACACAAATCACATTACTGTATGTACAGGAACAGTGTGTTTTTACACTGTGTTGTTGTTGTTGTGCGTTTTCTTTGCTGGAGAGCTGCTGCATGTCATTAGTGATGCATTCTGTTCTGTAGATGCTCCACCCCCAGGATGTTTCAGGGTAGCCTGTGTGCATCTGGATTGTGTGTTTACACATTTTACACTTTTGTGTATCCATGTGGGTTCCTTTTAGATGTTTTTTTGACACATTTTATGTACAGTATAAAGGTTCCTCTTCTTAAAGGTGGTGTCTGTTGGTGCATCTTACTTTTTAAGCACTACCATTACATCTGAAATTTATAGCTTCACCAGGATTTATATTAAAAAAGATTAGTACTAATGAAAATCATAAGGGCAAACAAATGTATGTTATGTTGCAGCATAGGTACAGCACCATCTGTTGTAGCGCTAACTGATTGTCACTCATCCTCTTAAACTCTGTGCGCATATTAGTTTCTCAGTCATTATAGAGGGAAACCTGCTGAGGCAGAACAGACGTAAACAGGCTTTTGCTAGATAACAGATTGCACCATGTCACATCCAGTGTTCCCTGTGTCTTATGAGTTTCACTTACTCAAGGAGCAATGTTGCATTATATCCTGTGTATTCAGATGGCAACCCCGCTGTTCTGTAAAGGAAAGATCCACCCAAAAATGATTGAGCAAAGCTTGAGAAAAATGGCACTTGTGTTTGAAAGTCTTGTTAGGTCAAGCATATGTGTAGATTTTGATTTGTGACTTGCTTTTTCTCTCTCTTTTTTTAATCACTCATTCATTAAAAAGTGGGGAGTGTTGGCCTAGAGGGGAAGTCTCCTCCCAGGATACACAAATCCCTTGGGGATGAATAGCCCAGGTGGAGACTATATTATAAAAATAAACAGGTTTATAGGAGCATTTTCCCATTTTTTTTTATTTTATAATTAATTGGATAAAGAAACTGATTTTCTGAAGAGTTTTGTTTTGAAAGGTTAGTCCCCAGTAGATTCTAAATTGTCTATATTTCATTAAATGATTTGAATCTTTTTTTTTCTTTCAATCATTTGAACAGATTCGCAGACAGACGCAGTTATCAGTTCTCCCTCCACATGAATGGAGAGACACACATACACACTCACACTCTGTTTCCACTGAGGATGTATCTGTTGGAGTCTAGAAGAGATACACTATCAAATGTGTGTGCTGTTGTGTCACATGTCTTGGACTCTTGTCACAGAATGGGAAGTATGGGAACGCTCTATTTCCTTTACCTCAGCAGAGGAAATCTCTGGAAGGGAGCATCTTTTGTTCTGTCCTTTCAGGATGGTCACTGATATGTTGTGGGCGGGAGGTTAAACAAACACAACATGGTCATGTGATACCCACAAGCTGTGTCTTTGTGCCCTTTATGGGCTAGTAACACAGTATGGTGTTTCAAGAACACTTGTTAAGTTGCATGAGTGCTATTGACACCTATTGCTAAAGGTGTCAATAGTTTGAATCTAAATCTGTTTTTATTGTTCCTGAAAAGTCTGTTTTTCATGGCCAGTGGAACATAACAGTAAGGGGAAACAATGACAAATCTGTGTGGGAGTGTGTTTGACTTTTCAAGTCCAAAACATTTCCATCATGGACATAATGAGAGTAGCAATAATTCAGTTGATGCTTGGTGGAGATGACTTTCATAAGAATCTAGAAAAAAAAATGTAATTGTCTATTTGAATTTAGTTTTAAAGTGTTGTGTATTTCTCAAAAAAGCCGTCTTAAACTTTTCATTTTTCTTTAATATATAATGAAGAACAACTTAAATATTTAACAATAACCAACTGATTAGCTGGTTATTGCAGTCTAGGATCTTAGTGGGCACTGTAAGTCATAATTCTTTGGATATTTAGCAAAACAGGCTTTGTAAATGCATGCTGGTATAAGTCCAAATTGTTTGGCTGTATCTGGCGGCATGAGAGAGTAGTCTCATTCATGTTAGTGTTGAGTTTTATTGGAATTCTTTTCATTGGCAGAGCTTGAAATGCAGCATGACTGCGACAGGAGTCGAAGCTGGTTTAGAAAGATGGGTGTATGTTAGAGTGAGAAATGTTTATTCACAACCCTCTGCAAAATAAAATCAAAACTGCATCTGCACACAGGCTGTAAGTAAGGTTAAGTAACTTTGCCAGTCTCTAATTAGAGATAGATAACATTAGGATCATCAGTATCAGTCTTATGTATCCATTTGGGGAGCAGCAATCTAGTTTTGATGGTTGCGATGTGATACAGATACTCTGATTTTGCGTATTTGCTGCTACTGACTGCTGATCCGGTGCCACTGTAAAATTAATAAACTGTATTCCTCATCCTGAGGAAAATGCTGAGGGTCACTCTTTTTATGTTTAAGGGAAAGTCAGGCTCAGCTTAAGCGTTACTGTCCTAACTTTGTAAAATCAGATGTAACAAATGCATGATACAGCTGTTATTTCCAGCCATGCTACTTTTTCCTTTACCTGGTCTCATTGTGAGTCCACCTCCTTACATACACGGGTATGAAGATAATATTAACTGAGTTGATGACAACACAGTATGCCCCAGTAAGTGCTTACAGTCAAGTGTCAAATAGAACATCGCAAGAGTGAGAGAACACAAAAAGCATGCGCCTACGGTGAAGGCATCATTAACGTCAGGCTTTTAAGTTGCCGGTGCACCGCTGCTGATGCTTGTAGTGTAGTAAAGACAGGACAATGTAGAATAGAATTAAATAGATCTGCCAGCTTTTTGTGTCAGCCTCAAGACGGATGTCTGATCCAGCTATCAGATCAGTGTTTTAACTAGAAAGGTGTTTGTCAACTTAATGTTACGCGATTAAGCACTGATTCTGCTTACATGTCTTTTATCAAGACATCTTGCTCTTTTGTTTGAATGTGCATCAGCTTCAGCTGCTGTGTGGCTGAGCCTGACCTCACATCTACATGAAGAGCAGTGTTTATCGGCTGGGATTAATAGTGCATCACATTTTTAAGTTGTTATTATTAATAAAATAAACTGTAACAAAAACAAGTGTTTAATAGGGTTGTATCCAGGCTAGTTTTGTCATGTACTTTGCCTGAACCCATCTTTCAGCAAGACTCTCTTCCTGTTAATACAGCTGTCTGGATGATCTGTTCAGAAAGGCTTTGTAGAGCGTGGCTGACTGCCAAGACTGAACAAGACAAGATGAACCTGAGAGAGCAGGAGAAGGCTGTGGCACTCCACAAGAACAACTGTCAGCATTTAACAATATTACTCTTGAAATGTTATCTTTAAAAGATATGAGCAGGACATAGGTCACTGAGTGTATCTTATTTAATAAATGCTGTTTTCAAGTCTTAAACTGATTAAAAAGATTTCATTTAACACCACATCAGCTGTTGCCAGGGTCAAATGTTTTTTGCTTTCATGTGTTGCTAGTGCTTCTCTGAAGCCTTGGTGTTGTTATTCTTCAAGAATGACATTCTTCATTTGATGCTTAATTAATCAAAATTGGTTTGTCTTATCGTAGGTGTCGAAGGGGAACTGTTCCTTTTGGGTGGGGTTCTCACATTAAGTATGTATTGATGTAGTCATCCTGCAGGTCACCCTTCATTTTAATACACCTTATACACCGGGGGGGATTATGGTGTGGGGCTGTTTGGGCTCGGCACCTTAGTTCCATTGAAAGGATCTCTTATTGCCTCAGCATACCAAGACATTTTGGATAATTTAATAGTCCCAACATTGTGTGAGCAGTTTGGGGATGGCCCCTTCCTGTTCCAACAAGACTGTGCACCAGTGTACAAAGCAAGGTCCATAAAGACATGGATGAGTGAGTTTGGTGTGGAAGAACTTGACTGGCCTCAGCCTGATAGCACAACTTTGGGATGAATTAGAAGGCTGTGAGCCAGGCCTTCACATTAAACAGTCCATCAGTGTCTGACCTCTTAATGCACTTTTGGAAGAATGGTCAAAAATTCCCATAAACACACTCCTAAACCTTGTGGAAAGCTTTCCCAGAACAGCTGAAACTGTTATAGCTGCAAAGGGTAGGCAGACGTTATATTAAACACTACAGATTAAAAACTCACTTAAGTTCATATGCATTTGAAGGCAGATGAGTGAATACTTCGGGCTGTATAGTGTACTTTGGGCTTATAGAGATCCCACAAACTATTTGCACAACTGGGGCTTACATCAGGTATTTCGTAAAAAGAAGGTAGATGCCACAGCTTAATTTCTTCAGCTAAACAGATTGGAAATGGATGACTGGATTTAATAAATAGCTTGAAGTATATTTTAATTTGTAATTGGAAGTAGTAGCACAATGGTGGACGTATTTATGCATGCACACTCACACACATCTATAAAAAGCAGTGTCAACCGTATTAAGCTTAAGGGCTTATAATTTGGAAGGCAGCACAAACAGACTCGTACTATCTGTCAAACCACTGTCGCAATTCAAGAAGAGCAAAGAGTGAATGCTAAGAAAAATAAATATGTTATCTCTTTTCTAATCTAATTTCCACTGATTTAATTTCACAATTCTGGAAAGTAATCCTGTATACTGTAATTATATCAGTAATAGAATCTGGACAAAAGGTAAAGGCTTTCATACTCTTCTGCAGCCTTATTAGCCGACTGTTGGTCTTGTGTGTTTATTTGGAAAAATGTGTTGATTTTCACACCTGAATAACATTTTAAAAACTGTCATCTGCTGATGCATCCTGCTGAATGGGCAGAGTTCTGACGGTCCGCCTTATCTGCCATCTGTTTGGAGACTGATGGTGAAGATAAACAAAATGCATGCCAACATCTGCTTTAGGTTGTCTTCAGAATTTGACAGCTTTTTGCTTTCTTGTGTGTCCTGGTTTTTGGCTGTCTGATCACACTTACTTTTCACTTTTTTAAAATGTCAAAGTGTGGACAAACCTGCTCAATAGCAGTGGAAGGAACACCTGTCCTCTTCTGCATGAGTCTGAATTGAAATACTGTCAGACTTCCATTGGGGTTTTCAAGCTATCTCTCTAAACCCATCTGATAAAAATGAGTTGCTGGGGTTGTTGTGTAACTGTTGTAAAACTAACAAGACGACAAGCAAAGTCAACCCTCATCTTGTCCATGTGCTTTATTTATTTAATTTTTTTAAGTAACAAGGTCTCTATACTGTAAGAGGTGCTATCTCTTAGTTTGAAGTAACCTAAGATAAGAACTTTAATAATAACTTCCCCTAGTAAGGCTGAAGAACTAAATGGTTGAAAAGTCACTTAATTTGTCTGGACTTTATGTAATAAGGCTAACGGGGACATGCTGTGTGATTGGACAGTCGCATCCACCCAATCAGTAGGGCCACCACAGTGGTCAGCAAAAAAGGTTATGTAACTGTCCCTCTGCATCTCAGCCAAAGAAAAAAATGATTAGTATGTTAAGTGCAGTGCCCGTCTTTGTTAACGACTTGGAGCAGAGTTCTTTCTGGTTGTTCCAGTTTCTCTAATGCAAATTATTATTTCTGCTGACCGTGTGAAACTGAGCAAGCACCATAGCCCAGGACGAGTTAAATCATTGGCTTCACTGCTCTTCTGGCATGAAAAATGGTTCATAAGATTTGATGGGTGGGATGACTGTAAAGGATCACGTCCTTGTCATCGTACTGGCAGCAAAAAAGACAAAGTTGGTCAAGAAAGAAAAAATGGACCTCATCAGAATGTCATAATGCTGACTAAAGGTGGGTTCTTAAAATATATTTAGGTTTTCCTGCAATCTATCACTGCCTAGGCAGGTCTTGTAATCTTTGGTCACTGGAAGGTCTAAACAATGCAGATACACAGACAAATGCTGAGGTCTGGACAAAGCACCTGGGGGTTTTCTGTCGGATCGCTCATCCAATGAACTCCGTGTTCTGCTCAGGATATCAGAACTATGAAAGAATACAGACTTCCTGTCAGTGAGCTTCATGCTTCTCACACTTCTCATGTCTGTCCACACCTGAGAACTGGAGGAAAATTCTTTTCTCCACCTCCAATAACAGAAAAAACACTTCGACCAGATTCACCAGGTGGTTTCAATTCCTGTTCACTCAGCCAACCTGGACAGACGTGTGTTTCCACAACTGCTGTACCATCTGGGCCTTTTTACATTTATACAACCTCATGCAGCGCTCTAACAACACACATTTCCAGAACCATCTGACAATTCCAGTCATTGTGTCCAGTTAGGTAATCTAGACAGCAGGAGCTCCTTCTTTTTCTGAGACTGACAGTCCAACATTCACACTTGCATAAGGTAGCGAATGACTGGCTGTATGAACGTAATATTGGATTTTTAGTTTTATACTTGTGACTGTTTCTATTGTTCTTTGGCTGCATTGAAACACACTTGCATACAGTGTGCCAGAAAAATCTAATAGCATGACATCCAAAGGTGATGATGCTGTGCACAGGCCGAATGCCGTTTTGGTTTAAACTGAACAGTACGGGGAACAACCAAAAAAAGAGTTCTCTGAAAAGAGTAAAAGCACAAAAACAACAAAGATGTAATAATGAGAAACTCAAACAATGGATGCAGAGCACAGTTTTACATCACCCTGTTTAATTTCACTGCAAAGATGTATATTCTGACTCATGACAGGGCTAAGCTTAAGGACTCACAACTACACAAACATGAAGAAGTATAACTCACTTGTGATTCCTTGTATTCTTGACAGTGCTTCCAACTGGTGGTACACAGAGGCAACATATAGACTAGGGTCTATAAACTTGTGGGTGTTACACAAAGCTTTGCAAAGTGCCTACAACTTCCATAGACTGCCATGTACATAGGAGATGGACTAACAGCTGAAATGTGAACCAATCGTTTGAACTCTTCATTTTCCAATCCACCAGTTAAAGCTTATGGCCTTCATCTTCTTGATCTTTCTGGAGACAAAAGTGGCCACATCCCTAACTTTGAGTTTTACTGATGACGAGTAATACAGAAATGAATCCCATAGTATATTTGCTATGAATGGTTGAATTATCTATAGAGACCAAAAGCATTGTGTACCAGGCTGTAAAAAATGTATTTAATCTCTGAAGTTGGTATTTTATTGTTGAGCCTGCCTTGAATTTTGAGCTTGCATTTGAAGTGGCCAATAGCAGCTGCTGTTTTCTCACACTTCAGTGGACTACCATACATGGACCTTAAGAAAGAAATTTCTACCGTGTTCTTTACAATTCTGCTGCTTTTAATGCATGTGCAGCTCTAAATGCTTTTATTAGGTCCTGGAAAAAGAGACTGTTTAAACAGTGTTGTCCACCCTGCTGGCATATTAGCCCTTTCCTTTCTGTGTGACCACTTTACACATTTGGTCTAAATAAGCATAACCAAACCCTAATGTCCCTGGTTGCAAACACTGTTTTCTCACTCCATTGTTCTGTATTTATTTAAACACTTTTGTGATGTTTTTGGTGTGATATTTTGGGGCAGTCCCCAAATTCCCAGTAACCAATTATCATTATAATGGAATTCAGGCGTAGCACCCTCAGCAATAACATATTTCACATGCTGTCAACGAGTGCTCGTGTTCTTCTACGGTGACCCGTGCTCCCTGGTGTTGACACAGTTGGTGTTTGTGCAGATGACATAGATGGCTATCAAAGGCAGACTGAGTCCCTCAGGCCTCCTGCTGCTTGGTGTAGTTGCTCTTACAGTAGAGGCACAGCCTATTCCCCATGTTGGAAACTGCTGACCGCTGTGACCTAGAACACACACACACACACACACACACACACACACACACACACACACACACACACACACACACACACACAGACCAGTGCAATTGCTCGTACATACACTTTAATGAGTTGTAAATGAGCCACATCCAGAGATAGTCAGAGGGTACTACTGGGAACTACTAGTGAGGGCACAATTAAAGTACACACTTAAATGTTTGAGATAAAGGAGAAAAACAATTAACATTTCCTTTATAAGGACGCTGGTTAGTTACAGCTGTATTTTAATACAAGAACTTGTCACAGAAATGTAATCACATTTTTTGATAATTTTATAACTCGTTAAAAACAAAACAAACTTGAACACCCCTGTTGCTCTCCTGGTGGAAGTTCATCGGGTGATTGCAGATTGTAGCTAACATTAAATATTGTTTAAACATTGTTTGGCTTTTGTGTGTCAGATGTGTTGATTTACTGAGATGGGATAATGAAAAGGCTTCAGGCTTGAGGACACAAAGTAAACTTCACTGTGAGAGCCATCTACCTTTTCATTTTTGGTTTCTATTTCACTCATTCCTGGCTAATTTGTGGTATTTGTACCTCCAGGATTACAAACTTTAAATACACACAACGAGTAAATAATATTTAAACCTATTGCATGCATCTGCTTCTAACAGTGTCAGATATCCTCACTACAGACACATAGTGTGCCTCTGTTTTACTGGACTTAGAGGTAGAAGGTAAAAATGTGTTTGTCTGTTTTTGTCCTAGTTGGCGATACGTCATTACTTCAGCCAGAACCCAAAGACGTAAGAAGTTTGACATCAGCATGCATTGTTTAAACTCCTCCTCAAGCTTTTAAAACACCTGCTGCTGACTGCATTAACTACACAGCTCTCTTTTGAATATAATTTTATAACATAACAGTTGATTGGGGATAAAAGAAAAAAAAAGGGGGGTGGGGTCACAAAT